>JAOSBK010029153.1:0-11881 GCA_027568895.1 Erythroxylum shatona | reverse complement strand
TATGCAATGCACCCATGAGGTCCGAGAATGTATAGAGATTTGAAGAAGCATGTTTGATGGGAAGGTATGAAGAGAGAAGTTGTTTAGTACACTAAAAGATGCTTAGTGCGCCAGCAAGTTAAGACTGAGTATCAAGCACCTTCAGGTACGCTTAAACCTTTGTTAATTCTCGAATGGAAGTGGGAAAAGATTACAATGGATTTCTTAATAGGATTGCCAAAAACTAGCAGGAAGCATGATGCAATATAAGTGATTGTGGATAGGCTAACCAAGTCTGCTCATTTCTTGCCAATTAAGCAAACGAATTCTTTGAATGTTTTGGCTAAGAAATACATGGACGAGATAATCAGACTTCATGGGATTCCAAGTTTGATAGTCTCAAATAGAGATCCCAGGTTCACCTCCAGGTTCTGGAAAAGCTTACAAGAGGCTTTGGGAACTAAGTTGCACTTTAGTACGGCTTTCCATCCACAGAATGATGGACAATCAGAGAGAACAATACGAACTTTGGAGGAAATATTGAGAGTTTGTGTTATGGATTTCAAAGGCTCATAGGATGATCATTTACCTTTAATTGAATTTGCTTATAATAACTCATATCACTCAGGAATTCAGATGGCACCTTATGAAGCTTTGTTTGGTAGGAGGTGTAGGACTCCTATATGCGGGGATGAGGAGGGTGAGAGAAGACTTTTAGGGTCTGAATTGGTGCAAGTTACAGTCGATAAGATTAAATTGATAAAACAGAGACTTAAAGCAGCTCAAGATAGGATGAAGAGCTACACGGATGCACATAGAAAAGAAATGGAATTTGAAGTTAGAGACAAAGTATTTCTTAGAACTTCTCTATGGAAAGGAGTTTTGAGATTTGGTAAGAAGGGAAGCTATGTCCAAGATAGATAGGCCCTTATCGGATCATTGAGAAGATTGGGCCTTTAGGTTACAAGTTAGCTTTGCCGGCAGAATTGTCTAAGATTCACAATGTCTTCCATGTATTGATGTTGAGGAAGTGCCGATCAGATCCTTCATATATAGTTCAACCTTCAGAGGTCCAATTAAGGGAGGATTTGGACATATGAGGAGAAACCAGTGGAGATCTTAGATTTGAAGGAAAAGATTTTGAGAAACAAGATAGTGAAACTGGTTAAAGTCTTATGGAGGAATCATTCGATAGAGGAGGCAACATGGGAACCTTTGGAAACAAAGAAGGAGAAGTATCCACACCTTTTCGAGGACACAGGTAAGAATTTTGAGGACGAAATTCTTTTAGGGGAGGAGAGTTGTTGGATCCCGATTCTTTTCTAAATTTTGGATTAATTGTTTAATGATTTATTCATGTTGTTTGTTTGTTTATTTATTTATTTATTTAGGGTCATTTATTTAGTAGGCATGATTAAAGATTGAAAATTAGATGGAAAGAGTGGGACTTAGTTAGACTTCATGTGGAGTTAGTGGATTAAAGGTGTAGAGCCATAAAAGACAAAAGAAGGGTAAAATGGGAAAGTCTAAGTAAGTGAGGGGCATAATTGGAAGAATAAGCTAAAATGGTGTCTTAAAATTTGAAGAAGGATGGAAGACAGAATCGTGACAAGTCATAGAGAGGAGGAGAAAATGTGAGAGAAAGAGAAGAATAGAAGAAAAATTGAAAAAGCTAGGGAAGAACGAGGAAAAATCATGGAAAGAAGAGAAGAATCAATCTTCTTAAGGTAAGTTCTTCATCTTTTCTTCTTGTTTATTGAAGATATGGGTTGTGTTATGAATGAAGAAGTTTTAGAGAGAGAAAGGGGTTTTTGTGTTGAGAATGATTAGAGGAAGAAGATGGGTTTCTAAGCTAAGTTTTGGGTTTTCTAACCTATATAGACTATGGGTAGGTTAAGTTTGATCTTGAATTGTGTTAATTTCATTTTGATATGGTTATGGAAATTTGGGGGATTTCCATTGGAATTGGAATTAAATGGGAATTTTGGTTATGTTAAGAAATCAAGAACCTACCTAAGAGCTAGAGGAAGGGCACCATTGAATTTGGATTTTCAAGAGTTATAAGGTGGGTAAAATATTTATGGCTATTGTGTTATAGGCAATGTGCATATGTGTGTATTTATATGCTTGAATTGATAAATTGTGAAATGCATTATGATGTGTTTTATGTTATGTCATGCATTGAAAGATGTATGACATTTTGAGATGATTGAATTGTGAGTATGATTATGCTATAACGTGGAATTGTATCATGACATTTTGATTTAAATGGAAAGAAGAAAAGTATGAGAATATGGGTTTTTGATTGATTGAATTGAGCATGAAAAATTGATTGTGTTTTGGGCAAGAGTGGAACCGTTTCGTAGTCACGTGCACGTCGACATAAAGCCTTCTCCCAGCTACCCGCTTGTGGCCTATAAGATTCGAAAAGTGGACTTGTTTTGTTCACGGAGTAAACCTCGGTTTCTCTATTTTGTTCCACGGAACCCTTGAACCAAATTGTGTGTGCATTTGCATTTTGATGTGTTGAGTTATGATGACATTTTGAGTGTTATGCTTTGATGTGAATTACATCCAATATGTTATATATAATGATGTATTGAATTATGAGATGTGTATTTGTATTGTGAATGTTGAGATTCATTGTTGGTCTATATAGATATTTGTATATGTTTGATTGTGTGGCTCATCGTCAATGGCTATAAATATATTAGCCACTGAACTGTGTAGTTCAACCCAAAATTTTACCTCCTCAGGTGCAGACCGAGAAGAGTAACGATCCTTGCAAGGCATTTGGGAACTCCAAGATAGCTAGGAGTCTTTTGTACTAAGTTAGTAATATTTGGCTAGCTTGATAGGCATATCAAACATGAGCATCTTTTGTATTTTGTGTTAAGTTTGATGTGTATGTTGATATATAAGTAAAGCTTGTTCAAATATTCATTTTATTTAGAAATGAGAATGGGAAATTGAGAAATTCTTTTTGTACGATTATGTTTCTTTAAAGTTTGAGAATGATGGATGTGCTTATCATTTGATTGAGATTTCCAATTTTTTCTAGTGTTAGAATAGCTTGTTTGAAATTGGAAAGATTGTGTGTGATGAATCCTTTGGAGTGGAGGTCCAAGTGTTAATGAGATGTTTTTAGTAGTTAAATGGATATGAAGTGGTTTTTGGCACTAAAAGGGTAGTATTGGAGAAGAGTATGAGGAAAGGGGATGTTAGGATAGGTTTAGGATCCTTTGCAAGGGTCTTGGAGGGTAAAAGTTTCGTGACACCAGAAGGTTACACGGCCTGCCCTTGGAAAATCACATGGGCTGTGTGTTTCTGGCGTAGGAGCACATTTTCACCCGAAGGTTACATGGCCTGCCCGTGTAAAATCACACAGATTGTATGTTTTGACCCTCTAAATGACCGAATTTCATTTCAGTGTCTTCATAAAAGTTGTAGATCTAGAAGTTTTTTTTTTCAAATAGTCCAAAAACGAAGTTAATTGGACATCTTTAGTGAGAGTTATGGCAATTGCGCCAAAGCATGTACAAAATGGGTAAGGACATAAACATGTTGGATTCTTTTGGTCATAACTTCTTCGTCCATCCTCCGAATTAAGTGATTCTTAGAGCGATAGATTCCTAACATATTTTTCTAATTTTTCAAAAAAATTGAGAGCCATTGTTTTTGAATTTAAAAAGATTGATGGAAAGGATGTGAGGGTTTATTGAAACAACCCTATAAAGAAACCCGCTTACGCTTTTTGATTCTGGAACGATAGTTGGGCTCTAAGAACAAGGTCCAACATCTTGGTTGTGTCCTGGGAACGAGACCTGACAATGATGGTTAAGGAGATTTCATCGAAATAACGTTATAAGGAAATACACTTACATTTAATGATATTCTTGATAGTTAGACTCCGAAAATCAATCCAACAATTGCATGATAGCTTTTGGATCATAATTTAAGATAAATGAAAGCTACTGCCAATGTATTTGGAAATGCGTGATTCTGAAGTAAAAGAATGTGTTATTTCCTATAATGAAGTTTTGTTTGACTTTCTCCTTGACTGATGGTTGTTTGGTTGGTTACTTTTATTTGGTGGAGAACAAAAGTGGCCTTTGCTAGTTATGGTTGGCATTAACTCCTTGTCCATATGTATTTGGAAATTTCTCTTTTTATACTTCAATTTATGCTATGCAATATTGCAATATTACCATCCTCTTGTTTAAACCTATTTGGAAAGTTCTCTTTTTATACTTCAATTTATGCTATGCAATATTGCAATATTACCATCCTCTTGTTTAAACCTATCTCACACCAATTCTATGCTACATCTCTTTAATAGTTAAAAATGACATAATTTGTCGATCTCTTGGATTTGCCAACTCCAAACATTACTTTGCTTAATCTCAAATCTTTATAGGATCAAATCCAGAAGTATTGATTAAAAGAAGGTTGCCTTACAATTTCTAAACTAAAATGTAAATTTATAAAATGCAGAACAAAATAAGATCATAAGAAAGAAGCAACTTCCACTCTCACTTTTGAATCCAAGTATTGGAATCCTATAAGCTTCCTTCAAAACTAATTTTATGATCTTCTACTTTCTCCTTCCACTGTAGAGTACATGTATGATTCTTTAAAAGTAAAGGAGTCTGTGTTAAGTTGTAGTCAACGATATTATCTGATATATTTCAATTTAAACCTCCCTTATATTGCCGTTGAAATGTTAAAATCAAAAAGCAAGAGTGATAGCAAAATAAAGTAAAGGAAACTTTTTACTAGTAGATTTCTAAAGCTTCACAAATTACACACAGATATATTGTTGCAATATAAGATTTAAATAAGACTCAAACTCCTAAAATATTGCTACATGACTCCATAGCTAACAACCCACTAAAACAACTAAAAATTTATTAACTTCCAAATGCTCTATATGAAGATAATTTCTCCATGTTTTGTTCCAACAATCCCTCCCTTAAACTGAACTGATAAATTGATAAGTTCAGTTTAAAGGTCTTGAAAACCCCTCCCTTGCTTGCAACACATCCTTGTTGCTACAAACACTAATAATCTTTCTTAGCTTTTTGAATGAAGCTACACTCAGGGGTTTGGTGAATATACATGTTGCTTGTTCTTCATTACTATAATAGACTAATTCTGTTTCACCATCTTCCGCTAATTCTTGTAGAAAATGAAATCTAACATGGATGTGTTTTTTCCTCTCATGGAAAACATGATTTTTTTCAAGTTTAATGGTCGAACTATTATCACAATGCATCATCATTGCCTCTTTTAGCTTCATCTTAAAATATACAAGTATTATTCTTATCCAAATATCTTGACAAGAACTTGTTGTTGCTATCATGTAATTTGCTTTAACAGAAGAAAGAGTAACTATAGTCTATTTTTTAAACTCCAAGCAATTGCGCTAGAATCTAACTTGAAAATATAACCTATTATGCTCCTCCTATCATCAAGATCACTAGCACAATCAATATCCACAAATCTTGTTATCTTGCTTTTATCACCTTTTCAGTAAAGCAAACCATAATCTATAGTCCCTTTTAAATATCTCAAGATCTATTTTATTGCAAATAGATGTTGCTCCATTAGTTTCTCCATGTATCTGCTAACTATGTTTACATTGTGCATAATATCTAGTCTTGTCACAGTGAGATACATCAAACTCCTAACTATTTGCTTAAACATGGTGTAATTTATCTGTTCACCACCAGGATTCTTCACAAGCTTTGTGCCTTTATCCATTAGAGTTGAAACGGAATTGTAATTGGCCATCTTAAATCTGCAAGAACATCTAGAACATACTTTTTTTGGAAAACAAAGATTCTCTCCTCCATTTTTGATACCTCAAGACTAAAGAAATGATGTAATTTTCCAAGATCTCACATATCAAACTCACTCTTCATAGATTCCTTAAAACTTTCTAATAAATCAACATCATTATTGATGTATAAAAGATCATCAATATACAGACATACCACAATAATCTTCCTATCAACTTGCTTAACATATAAAGTATGTTCATATGGACATCTAACAAAGCCTTCCTTCACAAAATATGCATCAATACTTTATACTCTTGACTAGATTTAATAGAACCAAAAGGTTGGTCAATAAATACATGCTCTCTAAACTCACCATGTAAAAAGGTTGACTTGACATCTAACTAATAAATAGGCAAAACATTTTGAGTAGCCAATAGAATCACCATTCTGACTGTATCTAACCTCACCACTGGCGCAAACACCTCTGCATAGTCAATACCATACTCTTGTTTATATCCCTTTATAACCAGTTGAGTTTTAAACTTATCAACATCGCCATTTGGCTTTTTTTTGGTTTTGTAAACCTATTTAACTCCAATGGTCTTTTCTCTTTTAGGCAAATTAACCAGCTCCCAAGTTTCATTTTTCTCAATAGCTTTTATTTCCTCAGCTATTGCCTTCTACCATTTCTCCTCTTTTACCATTTGTTCAAATGAAATAGGATCATAGTATGCAAACAAAGTGAAATATGCTCATATTCAACATTAGTAACACCTGTTACCTCGTAATCTTCCATCTAAGTAGGCCTCATTTTAGTATGTTGAGGCCTAGAAGATGTTATATCATATGGTGGAGTACCGATTTTAGTTGCTACCACTTCTACACAATCTTCTTCTTGTTGTAATTTAACTTCATCATCATTAGGAATAAAAATTCTTGGAGAATCTTTTGAGGACAACAAAGACCAGAACTTTTCTTCATCAAAACAACATCACAGTTGATAATTAGCTTTCTTGTTACATAATTGAACAACATATAAGCCTTTGATTCTTCACTAACTCTCAAGAAAATACATTTATCACCATTGTCATCAAGCTTTATCCTCTTCTGGTCCGACACATGCACATAAGCTATACACCTGAAAACTTTGAAATATTGCACAACTGATTACACTCCACTCCGTGCTTCTTTTGGAGTTTTTGGAGTACTATTAAGGGCTTTGCAAGGACTTCTATTTAGCACATGAGCACTCCATACCACAAATTTTGGCCAAAATGATCTTAGTACAGAACTCCTCCTTAAAATGCTCCTTATCATATCAAGAATGGTCTTATTCTTCCTTGCGAACACTCTATTTTTTTGTTGAGTATATGGGTTTATCAATTGTCTTTTGATACCTACACGTTGGAAACTCGTTCGAATTAAATTCTCAACTTCTATCTGATCTCACCATTTGAATGGACTTGCCCGATTCCTTCTCAACCAGCTGCTTGAATTTCTTAAACATCTTTAGTGCTTCGAATTTAAACTGTAAGAAATACACCCAAGTGTTCCTGCCAAAATCATTAATGAAGGTAATGAAATAATGTTTACCTCAATTAGATGTAGGTGTAATCAGGCCACAAGTGCCAATATGAACTATCTCTAGTACTTGATTTGCTCTCTAGTTGTTGCTTTTAGGAAATAAATCTCGATGTTATTTGCTAAGTATGCATTTGTCACACATATTTGCTAGTTGATTCAGCTTTGGAATACCTTTCATTAGCTTCTTCTTGAAAATAGTTGTAGTCCACCAAAGTGTAAGGGACCAAACCTATAATGCCATAACCAAGTTGTTTCCTCCTGCCTCGCTGACAAGCAATTCAATATTGAATTTGGTTAGTTTTAGTTTTTATATTAAGCTTTCCTTTCCCTTTCACATCAATAATTGAGTTGTCCCCAAATTTGTGGCATCTTCAAAGGACTTATCATGCTCAGAGAAAGCTTCTTTGTCTCCACACATATGATTATTGCAACCCATATCTAGGTACCAGTAATTTTTAGCATAATTGTCCTTCACTTGACAAGCTATTAATAAGGATATTTCTGCTTCTTTATCTTCTTGTTCCACATACTTCAATTTTTCTCCTTTTCTAAAGTAAGTTTTGCACTTTGATTTATAATGCCTAAACTTATGACATCTAAAACATTCAATGTGTGCTTTAGATTTAGGCTTACTAGTCTCCCCTTTTTACCTTTCCTTAGAATCCTTCTTTCCCTGTTATCAGTTTCCTTGCCTTTTTTTCCCCTTCCATATAGTCTTGCCCCTAGCACCTGACATAGTAGTGGTTTGCAAGGATTGAACCTGTAGTAACTACTCCTCCTCCTCCTGCTTTTTTATTTTCTATTTATAAATTTGTAGAGAGTTTTGCACTTCATAATGAGTTAGTGCATCCAAATCATGAGACTCTTCAATTATTGTCATAAGAAAATTAAATTTTGCTGTCATTGAACAGAGAACCTTCTCATTAATGATAATATCCTCCATCTTCTATTCACCATGAATCCTCGTGTTATTGGCAATGGCTATAATCCTGGACAAATACTTTGCCACAAATTCATCATTCTTTATCTATAACATCTCAAACTCTACAACTGTTGCCTCTTGGCCCTTGCATTGCCTTAATACTTCTTCTTCATCGAGTCTTATATTTGCTTCGAGGTCTCTTTATAAAAGATGGTCTCCAAAATTGCCTTGTCAATAGCTTGAAATAGGTAGTTCTTAGCCTTCAAGTCCTTCAATCTTGAGTTGTCAACCTCTGTTCTTTATGCATCAGCTGCACCTACTGTTAGCTCAGGGATGCCAATCTCTACTACCTTCCAATACTTCTTAGACTTTAAGAATTTTTCCATCAGAATACTTCAATGTTCATAATGGTGGCCATAAAAGTGAGGGATAGAGGGTTGAACAAAGTTATTAGTTGCCATAAATACTGATTGGGCCTCTACTAACCTTGCTTTACCACACATGAAGATAGAAAACCTAGGCCTCTAGAGAAAGGCTCTGATACCAAATGTTAAAATTAAAAAGGAAGAGAGATAGCAAAATAAAGGAAAGGAAACATTTTATTGATAGCTTTCTAAAACTTTATAAATTACACGCATATTTAGCACTACAACATAATATTTAAATAAGACTCAAACTCCTAAAATATTGCTCGATAACTCCATGGCTAACAACCACTAAACCAATTAAAAATTTTATTAACTTCCAAATAATCCACGTAAAGCTAGGGAGACCAATCGAACACTGATACATGGTTGAATTAACTAGTGTTGTGGTTTAAGAAAAATCACATTTACTCGTTTAATCCGAAATGCTCAGAGAATATAAAAGAATATTAATAGTTTTTGGAGAATCAATGAGTTCAACATTTCTTATCTGCTCTTAATCTAGATTTTGAGTCAGTTAAAGTTTAACTCTTGTCCCAGGAATCGTTACCTTCACTCAATCAAGTGATCTCAATTGCAGTTAGTAAGGAAATAAGATGGCATACTTGTCCTAAATCAGTTTCCTTAAATACTTCAGCTTTCAATATTAAAAAAGAAGGAGATTGGAGAATATGCTATCAGTTTGGACAATAGGGCATATTAAGCCAAATTGCCTATTTCCTCTGTAGTTTGAGAAGACAGGATGTCGTGGAAGTATTGGAAAAGATGGTGGTGGCAGCTACTCAAGGGGCCACTACGAAGCCTGTGATGGTGATCAAGGCAGCTACATAATCGTGGAGGAGTAACAACCTAATCCAATGTGTCTAAAAAGGTTGAGAACGTACTCAAAACTATGACTAAATCTCTATCCATTGATGATGTTAAGACTCGAAGACAACTTCTGGAAGAATATCGGGTGTTAGCACAAGGTAACACTCCTACTAGTTTGGTTGATCAACCCTGTAATTTTTCTACCTTTACTTACTCAAGTACTACTTATAATTTTGATTATTCACTAAAGGATAATCATTTTAGTTCATTTGCTTCTTGGGGTATTGATAGTTGAGCTTCCAAACACATGACTTGAGCCTTTGGCTAAAAGTACAATGTTAATCATAAGGTTTTCATCAAAATTCAACTTAAAACCTTTATGTTTCAAAGCATTCAAGTTCAACTTTAGCGCTTTCAAAATGTTCATAATAAACTCTCAGTAGATGAAAATTTTAATAGGTTTAAACTTCCATTAATGACAACATGGAACTTTTTTCATATTTTAAAAAATATATTGATAGATCCCACTGCCACATGTAAGCTAGTGAAATAACGATTACTTTATGGAAGGGATAGCATTAGGTTGTCACCCCCTTTTTGTTACCATTATGATATTGTTGATTTTATATCCTATGTTTCATTATTTCCTACTTACCAAAATTTTGTAGCTTCTTTATCTAATGTGTTCTAGAAAATTAGAGGGTTGTTATGGAAGATCTAAAATGGAGGGAAGCTATGCTTGAGTAAATGAGAGCATTAGAAAATAATCAGAGATGGGAGTTAATGTCACTTTCATTTAGAAAAAGCATAGTTAGCTATAAATGGGTGTTTGTCATAAAATAGCCGCTAGAAGGGGTTATGGAGCAATACAAAGCACAACTTATGGATAGATTACTTGCATACTATTGCACTATTAGCAACAATCATGTCAATTCATGTCCTTTTTTCATATGTAGCAAACTGAAACTAATCTCTTCAGCAACTTGATGTCAAGAATGCTTTTTCGCATAATGACTTACAAGAGGAGGTGTATATGTAGATTCTGCCTAGTTTTGAGAGTGCTAATATAGTCAAGATGATATGATGTGTCAACTATGACAATCACTTTATAGGCTAAAACAATCACAAGTGGCACAGTTTTTCAAGTTCAGCTTAGCCATTAAAAAGATAGGTGATGTTTAAAGCTCTATTGATCAAACTTTGTTTTATAAGCAAAAAGGAGGTAAGTTGTTACTGTTGATTGTGTATGTTGATGATATTGTAGTGACAGGTGATGATAAGGTTGGAATTACAAGTTTAAAGAAATGATTGTCATAAGAGTTTGAGGTCAAGGACTTGGGTCTACTACTATATTTCCTCAATATCAAGATATCAAGATCCTCTCATGGGATTTGTCTATCCAAAAGAAAAATACATGTCGTTGATTTGTTAAAGGAATTTGGCATATTAGATTGTAAACCTATCACTACCCCAATTGACCAAATTTTGAAGGTGAAAGCTGGCGTTGGCATGGTCATCGAGGGGGCATATTAATGTCTAATGGATAAGTTTATTTATCCCTCTTGCATACATCTTGATATTGCCTTTATGATAAGTTTAGTGATTTACTACATACATGGCCCTTAACATTCACATATGGAGAAACAAAGTGTTGTTGAAAGATCCACAATTGAAGCAAAACTCTAGGCTTTGGCTCTAGGGATCTATAAGGTGTTATGGATGAGGTGTTTGCTTCAAAAGTTGCAAGCGATTAATGAGTCTCCATGTAGAATGTATTGCGACAATCGTGCTATGACTGAAATAGCTTTATATTAAATTCAACATGATAGAGTTAAAGATGTTGAGGTAGATCAACATTTTATACAAGAAAAGATGAATGATGGGTCAGTGGCAATTGCATTTGCTTGATCTAATGACCATCCTTTGGGTATTTTGATGAGGGCCTTGGTGGAATGCATTTCTTGCTTTTAGTAGGCAAGGTAGGTGTAACATCCCATGTTTGGGGCTATACCCCAAAATAGTGAATTGAGAGTACAGTGAGAAATTAGTAGTGCGTTTCTTGTTCATGCATCATGGTATATTCACACACACATGAAAATAATTGTCCAAGTATTCATTGACATTTTCCAGTTATAAGTGATTTTTAATGTGATTAAAGTGTGAATTTTGGATTAATTGTACTAAATTTATTTGGTGATAATAGTTATTATTTCAGAATTTTAGGAAAATTTATCAAAAATTTGAGGTATTTTAGACTAGGAAAAATATTGAAATAAGAGACAAATAGAAGTATGACAATTATATTAGAAATTAATTGACAAATGGACAAATTATGGAGTGACAAATGGATAAAATCATGTGTGACATGTGGACCTATA
>JAOSBK010029134.1:0-11883 GCA_027568895.1 Erythroxylum shatona | reverse complement strand
AAATTTATGTTGTATTTGTGGCTTGAAAACGCCACTATGATTTGTATAAGGACTTGAATTATGAATTTATGTATGGATTTGAGATATAAGCTTGTGTATGATTATGGAATATGAATTGTGATTGTATATGAATATAATTGGGTTGTGTTTGGATCGATTTATGAATTTGTATGTTAATTTGAGACATGAATGTGATTTGAAATGGGAATGAATGTGAATTGGATATGGATGGATTGAGTTTGGATTCCGGACAGGAGGTCCGATGATGTTGATTGATTGAGAATTATTGAAGTGTTTATTTACCATTTGCAGGTTTTTAGGTTTGTTAAATATAGTCGTTATGTTGCCGAATTTTTGGTTCAAATAAAGATAGAATACAATAAGAATTGGTTAAAAGATGAATTTTGGGATATGTATGAATGTATAAGAATATTATTATGAATTGAGATTTGTGTGAGGATGAATTTCCAAAGGGAAAATTGTATTGATTTGTATAAGTTTGAATGAAAAGAAAAGAAAAGAAAAAAATTTACACTGATTCGGATAGGTTTAGTCTAAGGTTTCCAACGCGATAGTTTTCTACGTTATTTGTTTTCGGATGTCGGATCAACTTTTGAATTGTTTTCGTTGATTTTGATTCCGAGCCATTCGATTCGATTCGTATTTGATTCCGCTTTCGATTTTGTTTTTCGTATTTTGTTATCCGATTCTCCGATTCGCTTCGTTTTACTTCGATACTTTCGCTTTGATTCGTTCCGCCACTTTGCTTTTCGTTTCCGTTTTTTGCTTTTCTAGTTGGGGTCCGGTTCCGAGATCGAGTTCCAACAATTAGTCTAAGTAAAGGTAGGACCACTGGCATTAAGATAAAAGATAGCACAGTCATCTACACACTGTCTAAAGTCCCTCATACCCTGCAAGGCCATGGGACTCAGGGGGTTTGCCTCATGGGGATTCAAAATGGCATTGAAATCCCCTGCTATTAGCCAAGGCTGATTATCTACAATGGAAGAGATATAGGTCAAAGCAGTCCAGAGATGTTTCCTGTGATTAAGGTTAGTGGAACCGTACACACAAGTGACAAGGAAAGGAGAGGGGCTATTGATGGGAGTGACTTCTAAATGGATAAGTTGATCTATAGAGGATAACCTAAAGAAAATGAATTGATCTATATTCCAGGCAATAACTATCTTAGCATTAGGAGCTTGATCAATATTGGAGAGGTAATGCCATCTAGGAAACATCAAGGAGAAAATATCATGCAAAAAAGGGGGGATCGGATTCTGGATTAGTCATACACACAAAACCATAAGAGAGACCCCTAAGACTAGCCTTAACAGCTAAATGTTTATTAGGGCAATTGAGCCCTCTGACATTCCAAAACATAAGATCCATACTACTAAATAACTAAAAGAAACCTACTTTTGCTTCCTTCTAGATTTCCTATTGGTTTTAGAAGTAAAATCCCCCTCTACCCCTCCCTTGAAATCAGAGCTACTACTAGGAACCAATTCAGAACTAGGAGAGGAGGGAGAACTACTTACTTGATTGACTGTTGAGAGAGTTGGTTCTGCAAATTCGCCAATGTGATCTCCTTCCTGATGGTTAGCTTCTATTGCTAGGGGTGAGATAAGTACTTCCTGGACTCCCTGGCATCCCTGATGGCTCTCTTGTTCTATCTGAGGTGTGATCAGAGAAGAATGGGGGTCTTATTGAAGCTCCTCACATGAGGTGGGTAGTAAGCCTGTGGTGTCTGAAGTGGTAGGTTGCTCCTATTATTGCTGAAGGGTAGAAGGTGGAGATTCCTTCTCTTGCACCAATTCTTGCTGAAAACCAGTGGCAAACTTCCTCCCAGTGGGTGCCCATTCCTTCTTAAAAACTTGGGTGTCTGGTTTCCATTCATATTCTATGTGGATCTCCTTGTATGAGGATTGCCCATCTTCAGTATAAGTAGCCAACAAGAAATAATCAAGCCAATGCCTGTCAAGTTCCATATCCACACATACACTCGCATAAAAAATCCTAGTCATCTTTACTGTGGGAGTATCCATGAGAAGGGGAACACCTACTGCACCAGCTATTCTGCCTAACCCTTCTGTAGACCAATATTCGATAGGGACGTTATAGAAACGAGTCCAAACTGGAGCTAATCGGACTACCTTTTGCTCTCCTCCATTCAGACACCATTTCTTTAGAAACAGAGGCTTCCCTTGTATGTGCCATAGCCCTTTCTCCAGGACCTCATTCATACCAAACTCATAATCGAAATTAAAGAGAAAATTGTTTGAACTAGTAATTAATATGTCCTTAAGTCCAAACTCAACCTAAGATTTAGCTAGCGCTCTCTGTACTAGAGGAAAAACTGGGCACTTACCGATGAAAAAACCGATGAGGGAGGATTGGAACTTTGCCGCACCTTGCTTGGCCAATTCTGGTGGAGGAGTTACGTAGACTTGATTTTCCTTCACTTCTGTAGGGTAGTAAGTCAAGGATGTGTCCTTAGCTGCAGCACCTTTACCTTCGGAGATGACGGCTTTCCAGACGCGAAGATGTTCGGGAGGTTTCTCCATTGGGGGTAAGGTCGATGTTTAGCCTGGCTGCAGGTCAAGAGAAGAAGGAAGGAGAGGAGAAGGGTAGGTTGGGGGGCTGATTTGAAGTTACTGAGGGAGAATTCAAAGAAAGAGGAAAGTTAGGGTTATGGTTTTGATTTCAAGTAAGGCGTGGGGAAAGGGACTGTTTTTGGGTGCAAGAAGACAACGATGGTAGGGGTTTTAGAGGAGAGAGAATTAGGGTCGAGGGGGAGGAAGAAGAAGCCATGGGTAGGGAGGCGAGGAAGCCAGAGATCACCGAAGAAGGAGACAAAGCAGAGCACTCTCTCTCATGTTTTAGGTGGAAGATTCTTTCGTTTCTCTCGTATTTGTGTTCACTTGTGCAGTTTTTATTTCTTTTTATTCTTTTCTCTGAGCCTTAAACAACTTAGGATTAGGCTAATGCCCTTTTAGTGGGATCGACTCTTTAATACTACAAAGTACAACGCATGTGCATGTGAATTAGTGAGGGTTTTATAAATTGTAAAAGTTGCTCAACAAGCTTTTGGCACCGTTGCAGGGGAGGCATAGATTAGTTTAATTTTTGTAATCTAAGGTTTTTTTCACCAACTTTTGTGAAAAAAAAGAGAAGCTGGGCATAAAGTAGATGACACATCAACTTGGATATTACCAGATAATAATAAGGAATCTCAAAAGTTAAGCGCCAAAAAGAGATGCAAAGAATGTTGGTCGAGGAAATGCATCATGGAGAGCGACAGACCCTTATGGATGTCATGAGGCCACAACTTAATGCCCATCGTCAAGGAATTACCTGACCACCGATGTAAGGGAATACATTCGAGATCAAACCATCACTGCTAAACATGTTGCAAAACAATGTGCAATTCTATGAGTTAGCCAATGAGGATTCCAATGCTCATTTAGCTAATTTCTAGAAATTTACGACTCCTTTCGATATATTAGGATGTCAAAGGATGCTATTAGGATGAGGCTCTTTCCTTTTACACTTAGGGATCGAGTCAAGGCTTGGTTAAATTCTCTCCACCCATCCGACATCACAACTTGGGAGCAGTTTGTGCAAGTTTTTATAGATAAGTATTTCCCTCTAAACAAGACAATATCAATTTCTAGCAAAATGACGGAGAGTCTTTATATGAAGAATGAGAGCGGTATAAGAAGTTCCAAAGTAGCTATCCTCATCATAACCTACGCAACGAATTCCTATTACAAACTTTTTACACTGGAGTTAATCGACCCACAAGGAGCACCATAGACACAACTACTGGAGGATCATTCATGAGGAAAATAATTGAAGCAGCACACGATCTGTTAGAAGACATGGCATACACTAGTTATCTTGGGAAATCAAAACGAAGTAGATAGTAGTCAACCTTTTAGTACCTAGGAGGAATGATTGTTGCAAATTCAATGACAACAATGCAGGCTAAGATTGACAACCTAACCAAGCAATTGAATAGCCTGAAAGCCACCTCTTCCTCTTCAGTCACAACTATACATCACGAATATGAGTCATATGGACAAGAGAGCTATATCGCAGCTGATTGGTTCTTAGGGGAAAACAACAACATAGAGCAATTCAACTTGAATGGAAAACAAGTTGGTCAGGGAGATAGCAATCCTTATTCCAGCACATATTAGTCAAGGTGGCATAACCACCCAAATTTTCATTGGTATAATAATAATGAGATTTGGTTTAGAAATCGAGGGTCACATGGATATCAACAAGATAAATACAATGACTATGATTCCAAACTAGACAAGATCATGGATAAGCCTATAAATATGGATGAGGCCCAAAAGAGGTTAGAGGAGCAAATTGATCAAGTAACAAGGACTCATGCCTCTTCTATTCTTAACCTGGAGGTTTAAGTGGAACAACTTGCCAATATGTTATACAAAAAGCATGGGAAGTCTTTTGAGCAACATGAAAGTATATCCAAGAGAGCAAGTTAAAGCTGTCACATTTAGGAGTAGGAAAGAATTAGGAGAACCAATAGATTGACTAGCTAAAACCCACCTTGTAAATGACCAAGAAGAGTAGAAAAAGGATGAAGAAAAGAATGAGGACCTCCCTATGTTCCTCCTCCACCTTATCCACTATACCATTTAAAGAGTTGATGATGTCGAATCTTCAAAAAAGAATGAGGAAGAATAATAGATGATTGAAGAAGCTATTAAAGTCTCTATTTGTGAAGCAAAAGAAGAAGAAGAAAACGGAGTGACTAAAGAAGAACAATAGCACCTCACTCTTTTACCAAACAAACTGCTGGATTTAATAGAAGATTTAGGGAGTTTCGTTATTCCCTATTTTATCAATAGTTTGTTAGTGAAAAGGACATTACTGAAATTAATTAGTTTTCTTAACTTTATCAATATTGTCTTTCTGATCATTTTGCAATTTGTAGCTTACTCACAAGAAAAATTGATGTTGAACGAGAAGGATGAAAGCAACCCACTCATAATTGATCCTGGCTGAGCTTCGAAGGATGTAAGGTTAAGCTAATGACCCTAAATTAGCACGTTTAGTAGTTAGATTTAAATTATTCTGTAGTTAGGTTTATTTTCAATTCTAAAATAAGGTTGTAAAGATGTGGAATGGTTGGATTGCTAACTCTCTTATTTTCTTTGAATCAATTATAAGAAAAGGAACCCAGTACGGTGTCAAGCACATTGGGTCTCCATCTCTGACACCATTCTCACCTCAATCACCCTTATGAGTTCGTGCTCTAACCCTTCTCTTTTAATTTTTGTTAGTAGTTTCTTCTTATGTTTTTCATATTTTATGTTTTATTTCCCCTAGTATGTTTGTGTACCCCTCTCATATTGGGGACAATGTATTGTTCAAGTGTGTGGAGGATTATGTGTTTTGCTTTGAGTGTGAATTTTACATATTGTTAAGTTAGTGTGTTTAGGTTGCATATTCTCAATTGTGTAAATGTATCTGGTGAACGTTGTCTCCTGCAACCAAATATAAAAAGAAACCAACTTTCTGCAACATAAATTAATGTAAAAGTGGAAAGTAGGGATCATTCTCACGAGGAATTCAGACGTTAGTAGTTACGCAATAAAAAGGGGGCTTTTGTAATTGTGAATAAAACATAATTTAATTGGAAATTGAAATTGAAAAATCACTAATAACAAAATAATGAGAATTTAACAATCAATAGAAATAAATATTGGTTTTCGGTCTCCTTCGTTATTGAACTTGCATTGATCATCGACACTAAAAATATCCAATTTATTAGTTCAGCATTCATCGTGGTAAATTTCTTTACCTATTTTCTCTTATATTTAGTTAACCAAAACATATATTTGAATTAACCCTTATTAATTAATAACCTAGATACGATTGCAGATTTAATTAATTAATAGCTTTACGAATCAAGAAAATCGACGAATTAGACAATATACATACGATGTATATTTAGCCTAGACAATTACTTTTCCTATAATCATGTCCCTAACGTAGTAGACAAAAATCCTAGTAGCTACTTTTGATTAAAAGAATTGAACGTCAACCTTTTTAATCTAGCGATTTATTGAATAAAAACACAAACTAGTTGCGCACCTAGCTATCAAATTAAACAATCAAATAATGACCCAGAAAAATAATTGTTACTTGACTAATAAATCGATTGAAATAAAGAACAAAAATCTTATAACATGCAAAGTTCAATAACTAGGATTTCGTAAACCAAAAATTAAAAATTTAGTTACCCAACATCATGATTTTCCTAACTATTTCGATTGTCACTGGCATTGGGACCGTCATGGGCAATGCTCTCTTCTTTTCTAATATTCGCAGCTTTCTTTCTCAGCCTTTCTACTGTTGCGTGATTCCACTTTTACAATCTGCCGCTACCCTCTCCTGTTTTAACTCTCTAACGCAGCCCTCTCTAATCTTGTCTAACGCAGCCCTCTCTAATTTTGTCTAATGCAGCCCTCTCTTCTTGCCTGTACTGTGCGTGATTTTTGTATCAATTAAGAGCTACTTTAATTGTTCATGCCACCCCACCCCTTGCTCCCCACTTTGTGTGATTTTATTTTTAATTCCCCCAAGTCCCTTGTCCACGTCTTCCCTCTATTGTATGTTTTGCACAAAACGACACATTCTTCCCACTATAGCTTGTTGATGGGACAAATACACACGTTGATGCTTTGGATGTTGCTTGGACAGATGTCATTGCTTATGCTTCCTCATTTGGTGTTGCATTTTGGCTAGACTACTCCCACTTTCCAACGTCATTTTACTTTAGACTTCCAACCTGTAGTGTTTTAAGCTTTTGAATGTTGCACGAGGCCATGTCTAATTAGGGTCAACGTCTATTTTAGCTCTTTTTGTCCCAAAATTATCACGGTTCTTTCTATTTGGTTCCAAGATACACTTTGACATAAAACAAGATTAATTTTCATTAAGTATAACTTCAAACCTCAAGAACAAAGAGAATTAACACACAAAAAATAGAAAATAATGACATTAACATTTTGGCTAATGTATGACCATGCATTCAAGTTGTACAAATCATAACTCTCAATTCCAGTATCCAAAAATTACAAACTTTGTACCACTTTAAAGCTAAGAGAATAAAATACAATTTTTTGTAGAAAAAATTGTCAAATAGCCTACATCAATACAGTTTATTCAATAACTATAGGGTATAATGTCTGTCCCTAGTAGTGCTACAACCTAAGCTAAGACTTAATTTCATACCAAATTTCAAGACCCTTAAAGACAAAATTCAAATTCAATTTCTTTTTAACATTTGTAGCCAAATGTCTCTAGTTCAATTTAAATAAATAATAATATAATTTGGAAATCAGCATATCAAAATATAGCCAAAATACCGAAGCATGTTCAGTAATAACATTCCAGTTATTAAATTCTACTACACCTCAGCATTTTCATCCTAGCACCTCCTTTCGGGATAACCATGCATGATCATTATGACAACGAAAATGGTGTATTTCAACAACATTTTCTTCTAGAAAATTGTTCCAATATGTTTCCAATTTCTAATAACACCAAAATCGTACAATTTGATTTTGTATGTTGGAAGTTATACCCAAAACAATTCAGACTATTTTTGAACTGTAACAGAACTCCTAACTCTACATCCCATTAGATTTTGAAATGATTAGAAATAGAATTAACATTTGAATTCTTTAGGAAAGTTGTATAATATGTCTCTAATTTACTTTAAATCAAGAATCAACATATTTGGAAATCTACAGTTCAAGATATAATCAAAATACCAAAGTTTGTTCAATGTAAATTCTCCAGCTCATATTATTCCAGCCCATATCTTCTCCAATATCTCATATGTGTCACTCCAATTTAGGCATCATTCTCATACTAATAAACATATCATAAATATTAGATTTTCTACCTTCTTTTAGGCTTCCAATTTCAGCTTAAAACTTTAGATTAAAACAAATCTCCATGCAAGCAAAATTCATCACCAACTTAAGATGAAGGTAACTTTCAACTTGTTCTCTTGGCTATTTGGTAAGGTAAAAATCTGATTTTGGTGCACCAATTTGTCTAGCGTTCCGTAAAAATACATAGGAGATAGTTGGAGCAAATTTAGAGGAGAAAGGTAAGAGAAACAGCAGAAACGTTGCTGCTGGAATCAGAGGAGAAAGGTTAGAGAAACAGTAAAAACATTGCTGCTGGAATTTGCTCCATCAACATGCTAGGTGTCAACTTTACAGCACAAAATTTGTCCTAAGGCGTTTCTTACATTTGCCTACTCAAGATTCTGCCACTAATCCACTCAAGATGCTGCCATATGTCACCAATTAATTAGTCCATATGTCTCCTAATTTTTGGTCCACTTGTCACAAAATAATTGATCCATTTGTCAATTAATTACTAGTCCATTTGTCACCAATTTAACTATGCCAAATGTCATTAAATTTTAAACTTAATCATCCAAAATTTTCATGTATCAATTTATCCTACCACTTGGCATTTATCCTAGTCCAAATGTACATTTTAATCTATCAATTTTAAAATCCAGAACATTTAATTCCAAATTTTTCTAATTGAAATCCAATCATACCAAAATTCAAGACATATCAAAACATAATTCACATCGTGATCACTTAAAATTTTTTTCATATCTTGGAATAAGTCAATGAATGCATGTACAATCATTTTAATGTGCAAAACTCAATATTTATGTGTATGTGTATGTCATATTTTGCAAAAGTATGAAATGCACTTTCTAATTTCTTGTCATATTTTGCATAAGTATGAAATACACTTTCTAATTTCTCACTATATACTATTTTGCCCTTAATATGGATAACGAGATGTTACAATTCTCCCCTCCGTAAAGAAATTTTGTCCTCAAAATTCTTACCTGATTGTTCAAACAGGTGGGGATATTGTCTCTTCATATAATCTTTCATTTCCTAGGTTGCTTCCTCAGTCGAATTATTTCTTCCCATTGTCTATAGTCAATGGAATCATTCGGTCTGTCAAACTCTTATTTTGATATCACACTATTTTAATTGATTCTACAATCTATTCCAGATTACTCATAATTTCACTTTCAGAATAGATAGTGCCAATATCAGATCATATTAATACTTCTTAACATATTCACATATCATACTTTATGCATTTAAGACATCCCTGTTGGTAATACAAACTCATATGTTAATGGTCATATTCTTACAATAATTTCATATGGACCAATTTATGTTAGACTTAGTATATACTTTTTCCCAACCTGAGCACACCTTGCCAAGGTGATACTATCGGAAACAATTCATCTTTTGCTTGATATTTCATATCTCTTTAGTGTTAATACACTTAAATCATATGTCTATCTCACTTTGCTCCAATCTTCGGTGTTAATCCACCTAATTCATTCGTCTTTCTTGAGCCACTTAATTAATAATACATATCAATTTCATTTATCATCATCACCTCCCATCAATTCTAGCCTTCAATTATTTTTAGGCCTTATTCATCCACATATAAAGGCGGACGACTCTTTCTGTCTTATAATGCCTCATAAGATATTCTAATGATATCACTGTGATAATGATTGTTATGCTTAAAGTCAATTAAAACTATACATTGAACTCATGTTTCTATGAACTCCAAAATATCAGCTTTAAGTATATCTCCAACAGTTAAGACTGTTGGCAACTTATATGGTCACTTGTTTCTACATCCTTAATCATCAAACGTTATTTCATCATATTCCTACTAAGATGTAGAGCATAAGATGTTATTTATGCTTTCTCCCACACTCTTTTGCTCAATTTTTTTATCATGTTCACATACTTCTCATTTCAATCATAAAGTATCATTTTTTCACTTCAAACTCAAATTTTGGTTTCATTTTTTATTTTTAATTTCTTCATTAAGATTCATAAATTCTGAATCCTGGATTTGGGCTTTGCTAATCTTTTCATGTAAAACTGATCTTCAATTCAATAGCTAATAGTAATTTGATTTGCCCAAAAGTCAACTCAACATTCTATCCTCTTCGTTGCATTAGATTTGGTAACCACAATAGCTAAATTTATGTTATTCCTTTATTGAATTTTCTATTCAAGCATCAGATATACACTAGCTTTGTCAAGATAGTACTCATTTGTACAATCATAATCCTTCAATATTTCTATCTATTGTCTTAATCTCATATTCAATTCTCTCAAACTTAATAAATACCTCAAACTTTATGATCTGTATACTTAAATAGATCTGAAATATTTCACTGTACACATAGTTTCTTCAAGCTTTCAAAGCAATGGCTATTTTAGCAAGTTTCAAATCATGCATCAAATAATCAACTCACAAGACTTTAATTGTCTATATGCATACAAAATCAGTTTATTATGTTGCAACAAATTATATCTTAATTTCTGATGCAAAACATCATTGTATGTTACAAAATCTCCAAATTTGTTATTATTTGTTGTGATCAAGTGTCTTTTAGATACAATTACAGATACTGGCCCTTTAAGCTGAGTTAGATACAGATATAGATACTGGCCCTTTAGGCTCAGTCAGATACAGAAATTACAGAGCAAAGTTCTATATGTAGAATTCTAAGCTTAAAGATCTTTTAGACTGGCTACTCTTATCACAATGCCTTTATCAAAACATGCATTATATGAAATGCATCAAATAATAGAATACACCATGTATAGCATTCACTTTTAATGCATAGATAGAATCTCTTATTCATTAAAAACTACAAACTTAAACATATTGAAGATATCATCTATGATCATAGTCACTAATTGATCCAAGCAAAATTGGATCACTTTATTCTTTGATACTATGATACTTTCGGGGGTAATGTTAACTCAAAAAAATATTTCCAAAACTCAATGTCCCCAAGATTAGTTCTCATAATTCCTTAAGTAATTAATTCCTCAATGAGGTAACACTATCTCATGTTATATTCAGTTTCCCAATTGACTTATTTTCCTGAATAATTTTCTCCATTCATTCGATTTCATCTTATTTCACATTGACTAATTGCAATGTCAAACCACTCTTACTAGTTTCCTCACTCATTTCAATTTATTTAAAATCTTAATTTCCTGTGTTGGTAACATTTTCCTCAAATCAAATTTGTATCCCCTGAACATATCTGCATATAATGTAATATGGGCCTACGTTCTCCTCACATTAGCAAGAGTTTTGCCTCAAATTCCAGAATCCAATAATATAATTGGATACTTTACATCAAACAAAAAGCATACACTCTTAGTAGCATATTCCCTATCTTATACTTGAGTCACCTTTAGGAATAGAACTCCAATATTCACTTTTACTATTTTTCCATTTTTGTTCATTCTTAGAAGTAAACCATTTGGTCTCTTAACCTAATTCAGTGAAATTCTTCTTTGAAAGAAGATTTCTAATGTTCATGTAATCTTTATCAATCAACTGTTTTCATCATTGCTTATCAACCACTCTTAGTACCTTAACAAGATCAATTTCAACTATTCATAATATCTCAACAAGATCAATTTATGTCATAACATATATGTTGGACCCCGAATTTTTCTTGGAATTTTGAATTATAAATTGACATTAAATGAGGAATTTGTGGTGAATTATTAATGTGCAAAGAAAAAGAAAATTCAAGAATGTGAATTGTTACAAGAGCTTAAGATAGGTGAATTTAGCAAGTTGATGATGAGAAGGTATATGTGTGTATGCTTTTGTTATTGATATTTATGTTTAATTATGGACTAAAATGGTGTTTTGAGTTTAAATGGAATTGATAGTGAATGAATTGCTTTAAATGGAGTTGAAAAGCAAGAAATGAATAATGAAAGT
>JAOSBK010029106.1:0-11884 GCA_027568895.1 Erythroxylum shatona | reverse complement strand
ATTGTTTTTAAACCTAAGTGACTTGCCAAAATTAGCCTTACACTCTCCCACTACTCTAATAGTTTAAAACCCTTAGCACATGTCACATTACCTAACCCAAATTAACATGCTAATCAAATCCAACATAATTTATATAGCAAAGCTCCAACATTTGTCTCATCATGCTTATTATAAAAAAACAATTCAGGGGCCAACATGTTAGATCCCGTTCCCGGAACCCAACTATCCAAACCGGAGTCAAAAAGCGTGAGAGGGTTTCCTTGTAGGATTATTTCAACGAACCCTTGCTTGCTTTGAATCAATATTTTCGAATTCAACACCAAAAGCTATCAATTTTTTTGGAAAGGTACAAAAACATGTTACGAATTCAATGCTTCAAGAATCACTAAATTTGGAGGTCAGATGAAGAAGTTATGGCCAAAAGAATCCAACATGTTTCTGTCCTTACTCATACTGTATATATCTTGGCGCAATTGCCATAACTTTTGCTAAAAATGTCTGATTGATTTCGGTTTTAGACGGTTGGAAAGAAGACATCGAGACATACAACTTTCATGCAGACCTCGAGGCAAGATTATGCCTATAAGGCAGTCAAAATCATGATTTATTATAGTTGTCCTGTGAATATCTGTTTAACGGACATATACTAGCTTAAAAGCCATTTTTCACCTGAGAAGGTCCGTTTAACGGACCTAATGGCGAGGCAGGGGGTCCTTTTTCACCCTAGAAGGTCCGTTAAATGGACATTGGTGACCCAAAACTCCTTCCAAAGCCTCTCGAATGCTTCCCACATACATTCTAACACCATATACACTCATGATCTCCCCAAATTCAACCCTTCTAGTCCAATAACACTCCTAAAACATTCAATTACCAATTTCAATGCATTAAACTCCCAAATCTCAACTCAATTAACTCATAGAATACACAAACTCTCATCATTCACCATAGCTGTCATGTTCATGCCTCCCATATAGCATCATCATTTATAATGTTCATATCTCTCAACTGCAATACCCAAATTTTACAAACTTGATACCGTTGGAAAGCTAAGAGGATAAACTACCACTTTCAAAAAGACCACTTTGTCTAATATAGCCTAAATTAACCCAGTTTTCCCTCTGAAGTCAGTACACAATTTTCACCCCTATGAAAACTTGAAATATGAATTGTACACAACAAGATAAAATAAGCACATACACAAGGGAACTTCTTCATTCCTCAATTCATTTCTCAATCAAAATGAAGTTCATGTAAAGCTTTATTTACATATCAATGTTTCATCAAAGTCTTAACACAAGTTACAAAATACATTGGATGCTCAATGTTCAATATGCTTATAAAGCTATCCAAACGTCTAGCTACTAACTTAGTACAAAAGCTAACTCTCTTGGAATTTGTCCAAATGCCTTGCAAGGATCACTGGTCTTCTTGATCTGCACCTGAGGAGTGGGAAAAATATTGGGTTAAGCTACACAACTTAGTGACTAATATGTTTATAGCCATTGGCGATGATCCACACAATAAACATTCATATAGGCATACACTTCGCAATGAAAGTTTAACATTTACAATTTCAATTCACATTTCATAATTCAAAATATAATCACATAGGACATATTGGATGTGATTGACATCGAAGTATAACACTCAAAATGTCATCATAACTTTGCACATCAAAATAAAATTGCACAAACAATTGGCTCGAGGGTTTCGTGGAACAAAACGGGAAAACCGAAGTTTACATCGTGAACGAAACGAGTCCACTTTTTGGATCTCGTGGGCCACAAGTGGGTAGCCGAGAGAAGATTTTATGTTGACGTGCACGTGACTACAAAACGGTTCCTCTCTCGCCCAAACACAATCAAGTCTTATGCTTCATTCAATCATTCACAAGTTCATATTCTCATGATTTTTCTTCTTTCCATTTAATCAAAATGCCAAAATACAAGGCATAACATAATTAGGCTCACAATTCAATTCTTTTATCACAATGTCATACATCAATATGCATAACATAACATAAAACATAACATAGCAATTCACAATTTATCAATTCAAGTTTATACATACACACATGTGCACATTGCCCATTTACACAATAACTATAAATATTTTACCCACCTTATAACTCTTGAAATCCAAATTCAATTGTGTCCTTCCTCTTGCTCTTGGATAGGTTGTCCTTGATTGCCAAACACAACCAACATTCTCATTCAATTCCAATTCAATTGGAAATCTCCCAAAATTTCCAAAATCACAACAAAAAGAAATTAACCCTAATCAAGCTCATACTTAACTACCCATAGTCCATCTAGGTTAGAAAACTCAAAACCTAGCTTAGAAACTCAAAAACCCAATGGATCTCTCCATCTTCTTCTTCCCCCAAGGATTCCCAACACAAAACCCCTTTCTCTCTCTACAACTTCTCATTCACAATACCACAACCTATTTCTTTACTAAATCATGAAGAAGATGATGAACTTACCTTGAAAGCCTTAATTTCTTCTTCTTCCCACGATTTTTCCTTCCTTTTCCCCTAGCTTTTTCCATTTTTCTTCTTCTTCTCTTCTCCCTCACGTTTTTCTCTCCCTCTCTAAGGCTTCCACGATTATCTTCTTCTCTTCTTCAAATTTTAAGACACAACTTACTCCTTTTCTTCCAATTATGCCCCTCCTTCACTTAGCCTTTCCAAAACTACCCCTCTTTCATTTAACAATCCTACTAACTACTTAATCTAACTAAATTCTAACTTAATCCTAACACTTCATTCTAATTTCAATTTCTACTCCTTCCCTCAAATTTCTAATTAATGACCCAATTCTAAAATAAAATTAAAAAAAATTTGAAACCAACAAACGAACATAAATAACTATTTAAGCAATTTATAAGAAATTTAGAAAATTCAAGATACTACAACTCTCCTCCCCTAAAAGAATTTTGTCCTCAAATTTTTTACCTGAATCATTGAAGAGATGCGGATACTTCTCCTTCATTGCTTCCAAATGCTCCCATGTTGCCTCCTCTGTCGAATGGTTCCTCCATAAGACTTTAACTAGTTTCACCGTCTTGTTTCTGAAAACCTTTTCCTTCAAATCTAGGATATCCATTGGTTGCTCCTCATATGTCAAATCCTCCCTTAATTAGACTTTTGAAGGTTGAACTATATGTGAAGGATCTGATCGATACTTCCTCAATATCAATACGTGGAAGACATTGTAAATCTTAGACAATTTCGCTGGCAAAGCTAACTTGTAGGCTAAAGGCCCAATCTTCTCAATGATCTGATAAGGGCATATGTATCTTGGACTAAGCTTGCCCTTCTTACCAAACCTCAAAACCCCTTTCCATGGAGAAGCTCTAAGAAACACTTTGTCTCTAACTTCAAATTCCATCTCTTTTCTATGTGCATCCGCATAGCTCTTCATTCTGTCTTGAGCTACTTTGAGTCTTTGTTTCACCAATTTAATTTTGTCAATTTTAACTTGTACCAACTCAAGTCCTACAAGTCTCCTTTCACCTTCCTCATCCCAACAAATAGGAGTTTTGCACCTCCTACTATACAAAGCTTCATAAGGTGCTATTTGAATTCCCGAGTGAAAAGAATTATTGTAAGCAAACTTAATTAAAGGCAAATGATTGTCCCGTGATCCTTTGAAATCCATAACACAAGCTCTCAACATTGTCTCCAAAGTCCATATTGTTCTCTCCAATTGTCCATCAGTCTGTGGATGGAAAGTTGTACTAAAGTACAACTTAGTTCTTAAGGCCTCTTATAAGCTTTCCCAGAACTTGGAGGTGAACCTGCGATCTCTATCCAAAACTATAGAGCTTGGAATATCATATAGTCTGATTATTTCATATACATATTTCTTGGCCAAAGCATTCAAAGAATTTGTCAGCTTAATTGGCAAAAAATGTGCTGATTTGGTTAGCCTATTCACAATCACCTATATTACATCATGTTTCCTGTTGGTTCTTGGCAATCCCATTAAGAAATCCATCGTAATCTTTTCCCACTTTTATTTCGCAAGAGGTAAAGGTTTAAGCTTGCCTGAAGGTGCCTGATGTTCAGCCTTGACTTTCTAACACACTAAGCATCTTTTAGTAAACTCTACAACATCCTTCTTCATTCATTTCCATCAAAAGTGCTCTTTTAAATCTCTATACATTCTCATACTCCCCGGTGCATTGCATAGGGAGTATTGTGTGCCTCATCAAATATCTCATCTTTCAACTCTAATATGTTCGGGATACACAATCTGTTACCTACCACCATCAGTCCATCTTCTCTTATCTCTATTTTCGAAGGTTTACCATTTTGAATCTCCTCTATGAGTTTGCTCAAATGCTCATCTTGTTCTTACAATTCCTTAATCTTTTCATTCAACCGCCTTACTTTAAAGTTAGCCAATATATACCCAAATTCGTCTTGCTTCAATATCACTCTAAATTTGGCTAATTCTTTTAACAAAGGAAAATACACCGTCTCTACATGTGCCATAGTAGATTTCCTACTCAATGCACCTGCTACTACATTAGCTTTTCCTGGGTGATAATCTATCATCAAATCATAATCTTTTAGTAATTCCGACCACCTTCTTTGTCTCAAATTCAACTCCTTTTGGCTCATCAGATACTTAAGGCTCTTGTGGTCTGTAAACACCCCGGTGGTGACTCCATATAAATAATGTCTCCATATCTTCAATGTAAAAATTATGGCAACTAACTCCAAATCATGCATAGGATAATTCATCTCATAGGGCTTTAATTGTCTAGAAGCATAAGCAATCACTTTATCTCCTTGCATCAACACACATCCCAATCCCTTCCTTGAGGCATCACTATACACTATATATTCATCATTACCCGAAGGCAAAGTCAAAATCGGTGCACTCGTTAATTTATACTTAAGCTTCTCAAAACTCTTTTGACATTCATCTGTCTACACAAACTTCTGATTCTTCTTTGTCAATTTGGTAAGTGGAGCTGCTATTATGGAAAAGCCCTCCACAAACCTTTTGTAGTATCCTACTAAACCCAAGAAACTCCTCACTTCAGCTACATTCTTAGGTGCTTCCCATTTCACATCTACTTCTATCTTTCTTGGATCCATGTGCACTCCTCGATCTGAAATCACATGTCTAAGAAATGCCACTCCCCTTAGCCAAAATTCACATGGCATACAGCTCGTTTTTCCTCAGTGTCTCCAAAGCAATCCTCAAATGCTCTTCATGCTCCTTGTCACTATTAGAATATACCAATATGTCATCAATAAAGACTATGACAAATTGGTCCAAGAAAGACTTAAAGACTCTATTCATTAGATCCATAAAAGCTGCAAGGGAATTTGTCAATTTGAAAGGCATAACTAAAAACTCAAAATGCCCATACCGTGTTCTAAAAGCAGTCTTTGGCACATCAGACTCCTTTATCCTCAACTAATAATAACTAGATCTTAAGTCTATCTTAGAAAAGACTCTTGCCCCTTGCAATTGATCAAACAAATCATCTATGCATGGGAGCGGATACCTATTCTTGATAGTGATATGATTGAGCTTTCAGTAGTCCATACACATTCTCAATGATCCATCTTTCTTCTTCATAAAAAATCCAGTGCTCCCCAAAGCGAAGAGCTCAGCCTAATGTACCCATTCTCCAACAACCCTTCTAATTGCTCCTTAAGCTCCTTCAATTTCTTCGGAGTCATTCGGTATGGCGGAATTAAGATCGGCGTAATACCTAAATGAAGTTCAATGAGAAACTCAATTTTCCTAGGTGGAGGTAGTCCTGGCAATTCCTCTGGAAAGACATCCAGGAATTCCATGACCACGAGAATTTTTCCTAAATTCCCTCCATCTACCTTCATGTCTACCACATAAGCCAAAAATGTTTCATACCCTTTTCTCATCATTTTCTCTGCTATTAGAGTCAAAACAACTCTAGGTGAGCTTACTTTTCTGTCTCCCACAAACACTACCTTTCTACCATTGTCTAACCTAAACTCTACCATCTTTCGTTTGTAATCCAAATTAGCATTATACCTCTCTAAAGTGTCCATACCCAAAATCACATCTAATCCTCCCATTTTCAATGGCATTAGATTCACCACTAATCGTTCTCCTCCAATATATATCTCACAATCCTCATAAACTTGACTAATCACAATATACTAGCCGATTGGAGTACTCACCATTAGAGGAGTATCCAATGGGCTTAGATTTCTACTACACACAGTTTTACTTGATGACATAAATGAATGGGTAGAACTCGGATCAATCAAAACAACAATATCATCATCAAATAATTGAATCATACCAGTCACAACTTCCAGAGTTGTCTCTGTGTCCTCCCGAGTCATTGTAAACACCCTAGCTGGTGTTTGCCCCTTTGATCTCCCTAGAAGACTCACTCTCTTAACTGCATCAGAACTGCCCACTTCAGCTGTAGTTTTGTGCCCCACAATCTCAGCTCTCTTTGAAGCTTACATCTGACTTTCCTCTCTTCTTGTATACAATGGACACTCTCTAGCCGCATACCCCTTCTCTCCACATTTGAAACAAGCTCCAATCAACTTATAGCATTCCCCTCCATGGAACTTGCCGCAATGGTCACACTTAGGAATAGAAGACTTATCCCTTTTTCCCTTTTTACTACGTCCAGCTATCGAGGCTTGATGAGAAATAGTCTTCATCTATCTAAACCTACTTGCACCACTGCTTCTCTCCTCAGACTGCATGGGGAAGGTCCTAGCACTCCTCTCTGATATAGGAACACCACCTTCCCTCTTAAACTGTTCTCTCTCCTTTTTCTTTTTGTTCACGGCGCTCTTTATGTTCTCAATGTTCTCCACCCTCAGTGCCGCTTCAACTAGCTGCTGAAAATCACAAAAATTTTGTACCACCATTTTTCTCTGATGGCCAAATGCAACCCCGATTCAAGCCTACAACACTTAGCCGCCTTACTCATCTTCATCTCAGCTACATATCGAGCCAATTGTGTAAATCGGCACTTATATTCGCTCACCGTCATCTCCCTCTGAGTGAGACTCATAAACTCTCTCTACTTCTGCTGGATGTACACTTCAGACAAATACTTTTTCTTATAAACATTCAGAAAGTCCTTCCATGCCAACACCGGTGGCTTCATCTGACTTCCTGGGACACTTTCCTACTAATGTAAAGTATCCCCTTGTAGCAAACTTGCAACATATACCACCTTCTCATTATCCTCACAATCCATCTGCTCCAATATCCGTTCTATTTTTCTCAACCATGTCTCAGCTTCTTCTTGATCATTGGTCCTATAGAAGTTGACTACTCCATACTTCCTAAACTTGTCAAATTGTTTCCATTTCTTCACTGGGGCTGGAATAGAAGTCTGTGACATCTAACCCATGGCCTGGACAAATGCCTGAGCAAAGGCCTGAAACATCCTCGGATCTAATGGAGGCATTTGCTCCTGGGGAACAGACGACTCTCGCGTCGAGGACTGAGAGGGCTCACTACCATGTCCTACAAAAGCCTCAGTATTTCTTAGGGCTATAGACTCATCTGTACTCTCCTCTCTTGGCATAGAGTCAAGTGTAACTGATCCTTGCAGAATTCCTTGTGTCCCTCTATGAGGTAGCATCTTACTCCTTCAATTGAAACACTAAAGATTAGCTTACACTTTATTTTAATATTAATTCCGACATGTATGCATGATATGCATGTCACTTAAGGCAATCAATCAATTCACAATGTAACAAATAACCACATAGCATACAATTCATCCTACTATGCATTCTAATCCTAAGAAAAACCTAAGCTCTGATACCAAATATGTTGGCCCTCGTTTCTGAAGACCAACATTAGCTTTGATACCAAACATGTTAGGCCTGAGTCCTATTCCCCATCCCAATCACTTGGGGCCTTCGGGTAAGGATCACGTGAACAGGAAGTTGGAAGCATTCAAATTCAAAGGGTTGGTAGCATGGAAAGTGGTGGGTTCGTCGCGGTGAATGCCTCGCGCTAGATGTTCGTCACGGCCAACTCTCAGTTTCACCACGATGAACTCTCAAGGTTCAGTGACAAAACCCTTCGGGAAAAATTTCGTTGTGGCGAAGTCACAAAATTCAACAAAAAAATATACCCTCTTGTAGATGTTCGCCCTTTCAAACAAAACCCAGAAACCCAACATTCAAACATTTTAAACAAACACATACATTCAAATCTAACCATCTAAACTTAACCACAAGCTAAACATACTCATACACAAAAAAAAACTTCAATTCTTCATGTCATTACAATTCCAAAAAGTTTGAACAAACTTTACTTACATAACATTATACATATCAAAGCCTAATACAAATACAAAATGATGTTCAATATTGATATGCCTGTAAAGCTATTTGATAAGTCACTAACTTAGTACAATGTCTCTAACTATCTTGGAGTTTTTGATGCCTTGCAAGGATCAACTATCATCTTGTTCCGCCCTGGGGAGGGAAAATAATGGGTTAAGCCACAACTCAGTGGCTGATATATTTATAGCCATCAGTAATTTGCCACAAATTCAAGCATATGTATATATATATATCTAACAATTCAAACATTTTCAAATTAGCTCAAAGACTCATAATTAAACAAGTCATCACATAACTCATAACATAGGCTTTAACCATTATGCATAACGAGCAAATACATTATGCTTGACAGTTTAAAGACGCAATGCACAAACAAATGAGTTAAGGGTTCCATGGAAATATAATGAAGAAACCGAAGTTTACACCATGAATAAAATAAGTCCATTTTCAGAGCTCATATGCCATAAGCGGGCAGCTGGGAGAAGGCTCTTGTCAACGTGCATGTGACGAACAGAATGGTTCCACTCTTACCCAAACAAAAGCACATATTCGTTTTATCATATGCTCATACTTTCATGCTTTCTCATCTTTTCATTCATGCAAAATGAGATGACATGTTTCAATGCCATAACTTGATCACAATTCATAAATCACAATGCATTTTCAAACATTCACGAAGATTTCAATATCAAGTAAATCAAGTTTAAGCAAATCAACATATATACACATAGGAAAGAATTTTCCCAATTATATAATAACTATAAATACATTACCCACCTAATTTTGCTTAAATTCCAAATTCAAGATTACCTTTCCTATTGCTTTTGGATAGGGCTTGCTTGGTTACCTATAACAAACCAAGTTCTCATTCAAACAACATTCAAAGTAAAGTCATAAGGCTTCAATAATCAAAATGCTAAAGTTGAACTATAACCCTTTCAAACTATACTTTCAAGTCAATTTTCCATGATCTTTAAGATTAGGTAAATGAAGAAATTTGATGATATTTTCTTCTAGAAAAATGTCCCCCATTACCTTAAGTTTCTAATGACACCAAAATCATTCAATTTGGTTTAGTAATCCGAAAGTTATACTCCAAACATTTCCGGACTACTCTTATACCAAAACAATATTATGTTCTCAAATTCCTTCCAAAACTTGATATCCTTATGGACTAAATTTAAACTTTATTTCTCATACAACTTATATCTTTATGTCTCTAGTTTACTCTAAATCAAAAATCACTCTATTTGGATAACTACAGAAAAAGTTATGCTCAAAATACCGAAGTATGTTCTGTGTTGGAAAGTTTACTGCGGCAACCTAGGAAAGTTCGCGTGAAATCTCACAAGTTAGCCACGGCAAACCTTGACAGAAGCATACCCAGAACATTTCATTTTCTAGATTTTAACTTCCCACCTTTTACCTATAATCCATCTTAAACCTAAGCCATCTCTTCTACTTCATTTCAACCCAAAATCATTCACAAATATACCATGATCTATCTTTGATTGTTAACCCTAAAAGATTAAAACATTTTCATACATGATTCATCAACAACTTCCTACACACATTCAACTTAATTTTCACTTCTAACTATCATTAAATATGCTTCATCCAAAAAATCAAGAAAAGATAGGATGCTTATACTTACTTGTTTAGCTTCAAACTCTTTAAGATCCCCAAAGCCTTAGTCTCTATTTAATCCTCTTTTTGTATCTAAGCAAGAAGAAAGATGATAACTTATCTATAACAAGTTGATTTCTCTTCTTTTTCTTCGTCTTTCTTCTTCCTTCAAAGCCTCCTACAATTTTCCCTTCTTCTTTTCTCTTCTTCACGTTTTTCTCTCCTCTCTTTTGCTTCTCACGACACTCTCCTCTCTTCTTCTTAATTCAATACCACATTTTGTCAAATCTTCCAATTTGCCCTTCATTTTACTTGCCCTTCCAAAAATAACTCTCCTTCATTTAATCCAAAGACTACTTACCTTAGGCCATAATCTAATACCTTAACTCAAATCTAAAAATAATTAAACAATTAAATAAACAAATGAATCATAAATAACTAATTAACAAATAACTCAACAAAATAAAATAAAAATTTTTTGGGGTCTAACAAAAACTACAGTAATTTGTTTTTATCATCACAAGACCACATACAAGCCTAATACCTCTCCATATGTCACCACGCATGTGAGCCATTTGTCACATCTATAAGCTACCATATGTCACGACACATGTAAGCCTTTGTCAAATATTTAATCAGTCTATGTGTCATACTAGGATTGGTCCAAATTTTAATATTTTTCCTAAAATTTACCAAAATTTTGAAATACCCTAAGTATACCATAATTATCAAATTACATTTTAATTACATTAATAACTCAATTATACCCGAAAAATGTCAATGAATACATGTACAATCATTTTAACGTACAAAAATGTGCATGTCATATTTAGCTTAAGCATGAACTATATGCTCTAATTTCTTAGTAATTTCTCATGTTTACTATTCAAGCCTTATCATGGGTAGAGCCATATTGTTTAAAGCCAGTTGATACTAGGCTCCTTTAATAGAGAGGATTCAATTCAATTGTTAAGGCATTCATTAGGGAACTTCATTAAAAAAGATGTTCTAAACTTCCACTAAAAATTAGAGCTCCAAAAGTCAATTGATACAAAGTGGTGTGGTTTAAGCAAACACTCCCAAAAGTTTCATCATCTTATGGCTCGCTACTAAAAGGAGCCTAACCACATTGGATAGGCCATTTGGCAATTCTAACTTGTCAATTGCTATATTTGCTGCAAATAAGAGCTTGATCTATTAATCGCCTTTTTTAAATTGCAAATTTTCCTTTTACATATGGGATAAGACTTATAAGAGCTCTACAATCTAACTAATTTTGGATTACCCAACTACTATTGATTGGATCAGTCAAAGGCATATAATATGTAAAGGTGATTTACTTATTTATAAAAATACGTTTGAGAATATACTTTCTGCTATATTAAGACAACGAAATTAGAGAGTTTTCCAAAGAAAGGTATCATAAAGATAACATCTCCTTTAAGAGATTAAAGCTCAATAAGAGAGAAATGTATAAATTTCACCTTCAATATAGCAGCAATATGGCTACAAGTTATTGTATTTATCTCCTTGCTACAATCATGAATAACAACATTGAAGTAATATATAGTAGGGAGGAACAATTCTGCCCTAGCACTAACAGATTCTAATTTACAAAGCTAAAAGTTCTTAGTGGATAAACACCTAGTACTATAACCTGAATACACTTACCTCTAATGTCTAGCTGAGAAGATTAAAAAATTATGAACTAATGCACAAGTTGTCTAGCCACTAGTGAAACGTCGCAGAAGACTCTAACCTTTCCTGACGTTTTAAAACCGTTAGGAAATGTGAGAGTTTTTTGCGACGTTGTGCTCAGACGTCGCAGAATGTGGGAAGTAATTGAGACGTTTTAGTATTGAAACGTGGCCAAATACATCTAACGACGTCTTTATGAAGTAAACGTCGTGG
>JAOSBK010029056.1:0-11887 GCA_027568895.1 Erythroxylum shatona | reverse complement strand
TTAGGAATCTTCATTTCTCCCAATCTACATGTCCTCTAATCGTCTAGATTGTTCCTAGATCCATTTCTTGCAGTGGCAAACAAGAATCTTTCGAAATGTAGAAATCCTAGTTGAATTAGGATTCCTTATAGGATTAGGATTTCTGCAACTTTGGTCACCTTAGGGTATTTCGACCTCCTGACTCTGAAAATGACATCCAAAAGTCCTAAATCTCCCTCCTTAGCATGATTTTCTTCACTTGACACTTAAAACACTTGAAATGATGAAATCAATGTAAATCATGTGATTTAGACATCAAATGAAAAAAAAACTAAGTGTAAAAGTATAAAAAGATAAGAAAATATGAGTGCATCAAAGATAGAGAGAGAGGGAAGAGTAAGGAAAAAGACCTATTCTACAGCTTCAACCTCCATCTTTCTAAGTTTATTCTTCTTTCCATCTTTCATTTTCGTTCATTTAAATGTATGAGATTGAGATAGATTATATGACAATGGATTTAGGATTGATTATGATGTTCTAACTTTTCTTTAGGGATTTTGACTTGATTTAATGTTAATCTAGTTATTTTTGTGTTAATCTCATTAGGTGTTGTGATTAATTATTGTTACTTCATGCTTCGAAAAAAAATCTAGAGGGTGAACCGAATGCACAATGATTGGGTTAGATTTTAATGGGAGTTAAATGATCTAATAGACCATGTAATTAATCAAATCGGTTTTTATATAAGGAGAGATCTCGTGTACGACTCGATTGTTTATTAAAAAGCTTAAGAACTAATTAGGGTTAGGGATTTTTATAATTGAGAGATTACGCGTTCGATACTAAACCTAATTAGAGATTATTATTTAGGATTTGTGATTATAACTCGAGAGAGAGTAATTCTCCCTTTGATAGTCTAACACTGATACCTCATTAATGCATAAATGACTAGGTTAGTATTGATGATATGAAAAATCCCCTCTCTCATAATTTGGTAAATCTTATTGTGTAATTATCCATTATTAAGTTGGTGGTGCTCAATTTGATTTTGTATGTGTTAATTTTGCAATTTATTTTTTTATTAATCCATCTTCACGTGCTTACTTTTCTATCTATTTTTATTTTTATAATTCTTAGGCCCTTAGATAACTTAGAATTGAATTCGTTCACCACTCCTCGAGGGATTGACACTTCACATACTATACCTATAACCTGTGCGCTTGCAATATTTTAAAGGTTTATAAATTGTAAAACTTGCCTATTGTTAATAAGCTGAAGATTGTTAGCGAAATAATGAAATAGCACCAAATTAAAATTGGAACAACTTATTTATAAGTGCAAGGCATCGTGAAAATCACTGCTCTAAGTTAGAAATTCCTCCTCTACGATGCAGCAGAACAAACTGAGATTCGGCCTCAGGGTTAACACCTCCTCTATCAGTTTCAGTGTACTCCAAAGGGTAGAGTTTGGAATAGTCTCCGTAAATGAAGAAGAAAAGCAAAAAATGCATAATACAACAGATATGTATGCGATAAATTATGAAAAAATTTATAGGTGTAACTAGGGATGTCAAAAAGGGCGTGGCCTGGCTCGAGTTGACCGGGTCACGAATGAACCATGTTCGACCCAACCGGGCCACGGGCCAGCTAGGCTAGGCCTGTGGCTTAACCGTTACTTAAAAAATGATGTTGTTTTGTTAAAAATGATGTTTTTTTTTTTACTTTTTTCTTAAAAATATATATATGATAGGTGGGTTGGCTCGGCCCATTCTTAGCCCATCAGGCCATGAACCGACCCATTGAGATCTCTAACCATAACGCAGATGTCTATTGAAGAAGAAGATAAATCCAAGTCATGTTAGAGTTGAAAAAGTAGAGAGAGCTATATAACATAAAGGAACGTTAATAATAATAATGGGCATTAACGTATAACGCTATTGGATAATTACTGGATAATAATATTATGAACGTTATGGTATTAATTGGTAATAACAATATGAACATATTAAATATGGGATTTGTAGGTAGTTAATAAAATGACGTTATGGGTAATGAAGTGGGGATTCGAAAGAAAGTTAATAACGTTATGAAACAACACCAGCAATGATAGGATGAGAGTATGTTGAATTGTAACAGTGAGGCAATGAAGATGGAGTGGGATGATGTCGGGTTGTAAAGTCATTAATAATGAATAAAACAGTGATATATAGGAGGGAATGTAAAAGATATGATAAAATGCGCGTAATTGATAACAAACTGCAACGAACTTTTTAACTAATAACAACTTTGATATTATCTCTCTAATTTTTATATTGCAAGAAAAATTTAAATAGACGAAAATTTTAATGAAATTAACTTTTTCTTAATTAAATGTCACAGACGTGATACTATTAATTATTTTTACAATATAAAAATAGATCTTATTATCATATGTATGCTAAGTGGAATAGTGAAACCTATTTTCAAATTTTAAAAACAAAAATAAAATTTTATTATAATATTTAATTAATTTATTTGCTTTTTGGAAGTGTTAATTGGTAATTTGAAGAAGAGAATCGAGAGTGCTAGACTAGCGTTCCAGATTTCTGGTAATTTAAAACCTAACCTCTTTACTCTCTCTCTATCTCTCTCTCCTTCTGCTTCTGTCTCCATCTTTGCGTATTTGAGTCGTAATTTTAATTGGTAATTTGAAGAAGAAGATCGACAATGTATGATATAATGTATGAGGTTTCTGGCAAGCCCTGACTCGGCAATATTTAACAGCTTGATTATGCTTTGTTCCACTCTATTAGCTTCGATTGTTGCTCTTCTTCGTCACACTCACGATTTCTCCTTCGAAGTATCGTTGGTAATTCTTTTGCATGCTCTTTCCTTATTATTCTTGACAAAAGTAGTGAATGAATAAATGATTGCTTATAGATGTCCAAAAGCAAGCTTTCACTACAACTTAATAGACTTTTAGCGACGAAAACATTCATCGTTAAAATTCCTAAAATCATTGTTAATAGTTATAATTGTCGTCAAATCCTTGTAGTTGAAAACTATAGGCGACGTTTTCCTACAATCGCCACTAATCATTTTTAGCTACGCTTATTTAGCAACGTTTTTGGAATGAGCAAAGAAATTTTAACTACGTTTCTGACAACGTAGCCAAGAACTTTTAATTACGTTTTTTAAAATGTAGCCAATTTTTTAATATTCATTTCACGTAAATGTTATATCATGTTAATTACAATTATTCGTAGAATTTTTAATCTATAAGCATTGTATATAAAAAAATTTAGTATCATTAAATTTCGTGTATAAAATTTTAATTACAACTTCAGAAATACTTATATACAAAATAAAAAATACAAAGATTAGTTTAATTACTTAGACTCAATTTTGTGTTTACTACTTATATAATCCGGGCCAAGTAATTTTCTTACGTACTTTCCATGTTTGGGTAACTTTTTTTAAGAAACTTATTTTCCTTTTTAGAATGTTGAACGTATGATGGTCTTTATGAGGACAAAGTAGTTGACTTAAGGTCAAACCCAAGCTCTTTGATGTATCCAGATCGTGTATCAAGCACCTTGTTGCAAATATCATCTATATGTGGCTCATTTCCATCAAATATTGATGTTTGCGATAACTCTTGTATCTTATTCTAAAATTTAAAAAACAAAATCAATATTTAATTCAAATATTATTAGTTAGTACTACATAAATAAATAAACATAAAATTATAACAAAATTTTATACTTACATAGTTATTATATGCTTCTCTAGACATCTACCCTTCACCTTCGTTATAGTGTGTCAATTTGTAAAATGTTATCCTATCACACGCTTCTCCATACAGTTCCTTCTAACTCTATTGTATGAAAAAAATTACGAAACAGAATAAATAATATTGTGTTTATTGATATAATTATAACTTGTAAGCAAAGAACATACATGTTCATTTCGTAGGACAACAAATGATATAGAGCCTTGCTTATGAGGATTTTTCATTTTTTCCTCAATTCACCTTAGCTTTCTCACACTTTTCCTAAATAAAGAAAAGAAATAGTCATTAAATAGTGTAAAAAGATTAATGAAAACAAATATGAAAAGAAAGAAAACAAACCTTAATGTTGGGAGAGGCCCAATAATTATGCAGATTGCTTCAATTTTCTTGAGACATTTGTTCAAGAATGTCTCCTTGCCTCCTTATCCAAAGAAACAGATTTGTAATATCAATGTAGACGATAACGACGATCCCTATTCTTTTGTTTCAATAGTGAAGTCACACAGTTTGAAACATCAGGGTTGTCAAGATTGACGATATTCAACTTTATCTGTGAACAACAAGTAAAAATGAAATTAATCTTTAAATAAGTAAAACAATATTTCATATAATTAAATAAATTGAAAATGTACTGAAACTTTATCCAAAGCATTCTCTACCAAGTTGTCTTCCTTCAACTACTTAGTTGGCCTTAGGCAAGAAAATTTAGTTTTGGAAATTACCCCTAACTCACTAGACAATTTTGCTGATTGAATCTTATCTAGAAGACGACCTTGCGAGGTATCAATATACGCAGTCAAATTTTTGTACATTGTAATATTCATTCGTTGCAATTCACAACCTTTAATTATACCTCTTTTTCTGACATTGATATTGGAACCTAACAATAAATGAATAATGATAAGAAAATACACATTAAACATGTAAATATATATTTGAGCATAAGTCTATTTACAGGTGTTAAAGATTAACAAACTTGCAGATCCCTCTATACTAGTTGAGGCAAATGGAGGTTTTTGTTGACTGTTGACTGGGTTCACTAGTGGATGAAGTCGATTGTTGTTGTTGGCTAGGATTTGATTAATCTAGTTGTTGTTGTAGAGGAACAACCTCGATACTTGTCACCTTCTTCCTTTTATTTCTACCAGGTGTCACTATATTGGATCTCTATAACTCAAACATCAACAATCCGAAATAACATAACTAAAACATCAGTAATCTAATTAACATAACTCTAACATTAACAATAATCATAAGTATAAGTTCAAACATCAACAATTCACATAAATATAACTCAAACATCAACAATACACATAAACATAACTCAAACATCAACAATATGCATAAACATAACTTAAACATCAACAATACATTTCAAACAATATAATCAACATTTTTATTTCCTTCAAATATCATGATCAAGATCTTGAAAATCATCATTATTAATTACATTATTATTTTAACTCTTCATCATTATTATATTTGGCCAAAGTATCATCATTGTCATATAATTTATCCCCAATATAGTCGTTGCCTCTTTCTACGACAAGATTGGCTTATACTTCATCCACTTATACTATATTTGTATTAACATCTCTCCTATGAAAGGATGATATGTTTGCATGTTCTATTTGTATGGTTCCATTATTCATTTGTGAGTCAATCTCTTGATATACTTCCTCATTCATTAGATTATTTTCCCTTTCACAAAAATTAAAGAGATTTTGGTGTTTAAACTTTTGAATAACTTTCCAATTGTTGCCTAATATAGTATCACTGAGGTAGAATACTTGCTTGCTTCACTTGACTTGCAAGGATAAAAGGGTCATTATCATATCATGTCTTAACATTAATCCTAGTGATATTGCCATTCACTTTTATGTCACCAAGATTAAACCATTTGCACTTAAATAGAATAACCTTTTTATCTTTGATATAATGCAACTATTATTTCTGAGATGACATCATAGAAATCAATAAAATCATCTTCATGACATCCTTCAATAACAACCCCACAATTTTGGCTTCTAAGTCGACTACCTTGATCTTGTTTGTGCAATCTAACTCTATTAATAACGTAACCTATATATTTTTTGCCACACATATGAGACCCACATGCCAAAGCATATAATGTTTTGTACCTATAGGATAAAATATAATTAGAAGTTAATCTAACATATAATTTGCCATAAGTTCATAATATTTCATCAGTAACTTGCTCGAGTCCTAAACCATAATGGGAACTTAATCTTATGTCTTTCTTAAACATTAACAATCCCTTTACTCCAAATCGAATCTTTATGCTCTGTATTTAAAAAGGTAAATAGAGATCAGGAAATATATATTGGACTACAAAATTTAAATATGAAAATCTGAATCAAAAGTAATATACATACTCCATATCTATATCAACTTCCTCAAAATTGTTCAAAATATATCAATGGATAATTTTAAATTCTTCTTTAGGTAAATCCACATATTTTTCGACACCAAGTGGCCTTACTGATTGGGAGAAAATTGACAAGACACCATCTTGATCAAAATTAAATTTACGTTGTTATTTATTAAATCTTATCTCTATGTCATTTAAGTACATCGAACAAAATGTCAAGCATTCATTTGATATATAAGCCTCTGTAATAGACCTTTCAAGTCGAGCTCTATTATGTACATTGTGCTTAAGAGAGTATAAAAACCTAAACAAAATATAAAACATCAATAATTGTTACTAAGTAAGGTGGTATAAAAAAGCAAAAGTTAATATAAATTACCTTTCAATAAGGAACATCCATTGAAATTGAACCGGTCCGCAAAGTTTTGTCTCATATGGTGAGTGAATTGCTAAATGTAGCATAACTTTAAGAAAAGATGGGGGAATACCAGTTCAAGCTTACCCAAAATCAAAGCTATGCTTTTTTCCATTTTTTCAAGCTCTTTTACTTTTAGTGTTTTGCAACATAATTTTTTCAAAAGCTTACCCAATTCTACAAAAATTATAGACACATCCTTTGGAAAACACTTACGTATTCTAACAGGAAGTAATAACTGCAGAAGTACGTGACAATCATGGCTTTTCAACCCCGATACTTTTTCCTCTTTAACATTGACATAATGGGTTATATTAAATGCATATTCATCCAGAAATTTGACTGATTTAAGAAATTGACAAAAAGTTTACTTCTCCTTTTTTGACATTTTTTAACAAGCAGATGTAATGATATATGACCCATCATTTCTTCTTTTGAAATGCAAATATTTTCTTATATTCATATCTTTTAAGTCTAATATAACCTTAAATTTGTCTTTTGATTTTCCATCAATTCCCATCAAAGTTCCTAAAATATTCTCACGAATGTTTTTTTCAATATGTATCACATCAAGATTATGCATCAATAACAATTCCCTCTAATATGGTAAATTGCAAATTGTGCTTTTTTATTCCAGTTAAGCTCAACAACACTTTGCTTTCACTTTCTATTACTTGGGTGTTTTCCAAGTGTAATGTCACCCAAATGTGATAGTTGGTAAACCACATCATTGAAGTAAATCTTAGTATAGACTTTATATTCAATGTACAAAATAATAAGAAGGGGGGTTGAATTGTATATCCTTTTTACTTGAATACAATCCCCGTTTTGAATTCTTTGAAAACTTGCTTTCTCAAAACTATTGAGTAAGAATCACGATGTATTGCAATTAACTTCCATATACTTATATGAAACAATAGAAATTAAAAGTAGAGAATTTAGAAGTTGACACAACGATTTTATCCTAGTTCACCCCAAACTGTGGGCTACATCGAGTCATCATAATCCTTTATAAGATTTCACTATTCTTTTCAAACTGTACAAGTATTCTTTTCACAGAGCCTCTTCAGGTCTCTTACACCAAGTATTCTTTTTCTCACTTAGCCTCTTCAGGCTCTCAGCTTTTCTTCTTTCTCACAGAAAGATATTGCGAGCTTTGTTACAGAAAATGATAGCTCTCGTGTTTCGCACAAATACAGTGTTTAAAAAAATTAGTATCTCAAAGCATTAATTGAATTTACTAGCTTTTTCGCTTCTTCTGAAAAACTAAACTTTTTTTTTCGACTTTGACTCATATTTATAGTCTTGGTCTTCAACTGCTTCTTGATAACTACTTCTTTCTTCTTGTTTCTTGATCTTTGAAGAAACAATTATTCAGTTGAGTTTTGTAACTAACTCAAACTGATTAACTATCCGACTTAGTATCGGGTCTTCGTCTTATATTGCTTTCGTCTTAGTTTCTTTCGTTTCAGCTTCCGTCTTAGTTTCTTCCACTTTAGCTTCCTTCTTACTTTCTTTTGTCTTAGTTTATTTTACTTCAACTTCTGTCATACTTTCTTTCGTCTTAATTTCACTTCAGCTTTCGTCTTAGTTTGTTTCTGCTTCCGTCTTACTTTGCTTCTGCTTTCGTCTTACTTTCTTTCATCTTAGTTTCACTTCAGCTTCCGTCTTACTTTCTTTCGTCTTAGTTTCTCTTTAGCTTCCGTCTTACTTTCTTCCACTTCAACTTCCGTCTTACTTTCTTTTGTCTTAGTTTCTCTTCAGCTACCGTCTTACTTTGCTTGTGCTTCAGCTTCATTACTTTCTAATATTATTATTATTTGATTTTATCAAAATTATTTATACGTAAAGTCATTTTGACTTAACAATCTCCTCCTTTTTGATGATAACAAATAATCATAATTGTAGAAAAATAATCGAGTATTATTTAAAAGAAGATATGGAAAAGAATTTATAACCATACTATCTTCTTTTCACTTCTCTTCTTTTCAACTCTTCTTCTCATCTCCCCCTATCTTTCTCTTTTCCTTTTTCTCCCCCTATTTGTTATTAATCAAAAATCATGACCGAAGATGCTTCAAAATTTTAGAGAAAATTTATTGCATTTCAATACGGAGTAACTTAAGGTCTTCTCGTATATAAACTACTTCCTTATATAAGTCACACATTGAAACACACAGATCACTTACCTTGTCATGAATTTCTTCGACTGAGGTGGCATCGATCTTCTGCTGTGCTTCTTCAAAACCAATAGTAGCACCAAATGATTCTGAAGTTAAAACATCCGGTTCAATAATTGTAATAGCAGGAGGTTTGAAAGATAAGGTCATATCAGGGAGATCAAGATTATCAGGATGAGGTAGCTTTGAAACTTGTTTTCCAAATAAGTGTAGCACATCTCCAATTGAAGATATAGAGCTCAAGGGTCTGATATGTATAATTAGATGCACAAGAGTCTCTATTTGTATTTAATATCTCCAACTCTGATGGTTCTATACCGCCCTTCTGTTATTTTGCCAACTACCTGAGAAGTTTCATTAAGGGTGACGCGACCATAATGACTTCCTGATGCCTTTGAGATATGATGGGAAACATAGATTCCTTTCCGTTAAGTTGCATAACATGCTGCATCTATGTTCCTCACTTCTTCTTCAATATGATATTCTGTCATATCACTTGTAATCCCTTCTGGATACATTTTCTTCTTCCCTTTATCTTTATTGCGAACAATGTAAGTTCTTGGTTGAATGTCAGGTACAATCTTAATCACTGTTCTTTTTGTGAGTGGGTAAATAGTATACTTTTTCTCGGTCATCTGTGTTGGATATGGTTCTAATTTCTCATCTCGCATAACACTATGCAACCTTTTCTCTTTATCATTCAACAGATGTATTGTACAACTATTTACTAAGAGTGGTTCAAATTGTACCTTGATCAACCTTCTCAGGGGTTCTTTTATGATTATAGAGCTTCCACTTTTTGCAGGTTCAACATCTTCAACGATCTTTATCTTCAAATCTTCTTTTCTCATTGGTTAAGAAAGATTAACCTATTCTAGACTGTGTTCAACTGACCTTCTCTTTTGTTGAACAGCAGTTGGAGTGCTCTTCTTCTAACTGATTTTCTGCTTCTTACTTTCTTCAATCAGCCTAAGAGGTTGTTGTTGAGGTTGATGTTTCTTCTTCCCAAATTCCAACTTCCTCTTAATTTCAATTTCTTTAACCAATTTTGCTGAATCTTCTTGCAAAATTGAGACTAAGGATCTAGTTGCCTACAAAGCTTTCTTTTCAGAATCTCCACTATGCATCAACTCTTTATCCTTCTTTTGCTCTTGTTGTCGTATAGTCCCTAGTCTAGGTGATCTTTTTGCTTGTTTGGGTTTCTCTGAAAGAAGTGTTTCCCCTTTTCTCTTCAAGGACACTTGTTTCTCTGACTGTCGCGCCTGACTTTCTTCTTTTTGAGAAATCATCTTAACTTTCATTGCATCATTTGACGATTTCTTCAATCCTTTTGTAGGCGTTCTTCCAGTGGATTGAGATTTTGATTTTCTTGTGGGAGTAACTTTTTCACTCAAACTTCATTTGACAGTACGTTTCCCCTCAATCCTTGTTTTCATCATAGAATCTGTATCTTCTTTTTTCCTAATTCTTCAAGCCCATTAAATCGATAATTACAAAGTTAATGACACTTTTGATGTTCATCTTCATTTTGTTTCCTTTCTCAAGAAAAATTCCAAAATCTCTGAAGATTCTTGTCAGCATCATACCATACAGTAGGGTAGTCGAGTCTTTCTTTAACTTTACTATGTAATTGAAAATTAGGTATGGAAGATCTATAGGCTGAAGATTGAGTAGATGAAATAGACATTGCTAATCTAATGTTGTTACTAGATTCCTGGACCCTGTTCTTGGTAAAACACAATGGAAGAGCAGCGAATGTAGAACCCTAGCCTTCGGCACAGGACTTGAGGCCTTCTTCTCCTTTGGGTCATTACATCCATATAGTTGTCAATCGATCTGTACCTTCTCTACACTAGCTTGAGTCCTCCATCTTGTTTTATAACCGAGCTTTACTCTAACACATGGACATTCAGTAGCCTTCTCGATTGACTTCAGCGTTACTATAATCTATAATCTATCTACCACTGATACTAGAGTATCTTTAACTACCTCTACGTTCTTCCAAAAATCATATACTTTATTCAGGTAAACTGTCTCATGAACCTGAAAGAAGTTCTTCCATCCAGTTGCCACAACCTCTGGTTCAATATCCATCTGATCCTTCTTCAAGGACTCGAAATCAACTTGTCTTTCACTAGTCATTGATTGCTCCATCTGTATCTGTAGTTAACAAAGAACTAAACGCACAAATGTATTTCTCAAAGAAGTGATGTTAGTATCTGAAATTGAAAGTGTGAGCAAGGAGTGTTTGATATCAAAACAGAGTAATGAAATGTTTTGTTGAGAGTTCTTTAAAATCCGATGTCAGGGTATTTCAAGAGTATTCTAGAATAGGTGGTAATCTCAAGGCTTTGAGAAGCTTTCCCTCCAAAACTTTCTCATGAAAGAAGTTACCGTTTGTAACTTACTGTTACTGTTACCTTGAACTCTTACGACTTTTTATCTTCTTAACCAAGAAGAACATTTGGTTCATGACGTGTCGGATGGTTGATCACTCAACATCATCATGTTCAGGTTTCGTCTTATTTCTTTGAATCTTTCTTCACTTAATGGCTTAGTGAAGATGTCTGCACATTGATAGTTCATCTCAACAAATTGTAGACTTACGATCTTCTTCTGTAGGTAGTCTCTTAGGAAATGATGTCTAACTTTGATATGCTTTACCCTTGAGTGTTGTATTGGATTCGTCGAAAGGTTGATAAAACTTGTGTTGTCACAGAAGATTGGGATTTGTTCTTCTTATATTGAATAATCTTCTAACTGGTATTTAATTCATAACGTCTGTGAGCAACAACTTGCGACTGACATATATTCAGCTTCTATAGTGGATAGAGCAATTGAGCTTTGACTCTTACTTGACCAGGAAACTAAGTTATGACCAAGGAAGTGACATCCTCCACTCGTACTCTATCTATCAATCCTATCTCCAGTGTAATAAGTATCACAATAGCCAATTAACCTGAAATCTTTACTTGTCTTATACATTAAGCAAAGATCCGTAGAATCTGATAGATATCTCAAAATTCTTTTAACAGTTATATAATGAGATTCTTTAGGATCTGCTTGAAATCTCGCACATAAACAAACACTAAACAAAATATCAGGTCTGCTTGCTGTAAGGTAAAGTAAGGAACCAATAATTCCTCTATA
>JAOSBK010028974.1:0-11894 GCA_027568895.1 Erythroxylum shatona | reverse complement strand
AGTGAATGAAATGGAACACAGTTTGGTTTTAAAAAGTTGCCAATTACTATTACTGTTTTATTATTGTGATGCCATGGGGAGTATAGTGGTGTTTGTCGGTAGTTCTCTCTTATCGTAGGATATGTACTGGACTGACCTACGGGCGTTCCGGTGGGTACTCTACGGTAAGGGGGTGCTACATTCATAGCCTCAATTTCTCATCTAAGTAATTTAATCTATTCATTCACCGAGGCTTCACTGCGTAAACTTCTTATACATGTATATATATGTTTACATCGTAAACATGATCAGAGTGACTTACTTACTTTAGCTATTCCTAGTAGTAAAAGTGAATGAAATGCACAAAAATAACACAGCTGATATTTTTGGGCTTAACTAAGTAGAGGAAAATTGATCACAATGCTACTATCGGTGAAGAGCAATGAGAGAGAGATAGCTGCAGAATAACCTTCCATCTAAAACACATAACCATGTGTTCTCTTGCATGTAACACATTTTTCACTGAATCATTAGTCCACGTGTTATCATTTTACTGATTATATTTCCTAGTCCAAAACACCCCAAATTTCAAAATAATACTAACAGTCTCCAAATCCTTCTTTTACTATCAATATGTCACAGTTTACATTTTAAATTGCATTATCCAGTCAATTGTACCCAAAAAAGTCAATGAATGCATGAACAATTATTTTAAATATGCCAACAATAAATATTCACATGTGTGTGAATATTCAATGATGTATGAGCATGCAATGCACTCTAAATTTCTCATAGCACGCTCAGTTCACAATTTTAAGGTTTAGCCTCGAACATGGGGTATTACAATTCTCCTCTCCTTAAGAAAAATTCGTCCTCGAAATTCTTACCTAATTGATGAAACAGGTGGGGATATTGCTTTTTCATATGTTCCTCAGTTTCCCAAGTTGCTTCTTTACTCGATTGATTATGCTACAAAACTTTTACCATCGGAATTTCTTGATTCGTTAGTCGTTTTATCTGGTAACTAACTATCTGAACTGGCTTCTCAATAAAGTTCAGGTTACTAATAACTTCAATATCCTGAGCCGGTAACACATATGTTGGATCAGACCTATATTTCCTAAGCATACTTACATGGAATATGTCATGTATCTGTGACATCACAGTAGGTAAGGCTAAGTGATATGCCAAAGCTCCGATTCTCTCAAGAATCTCATAAGGACCAATATATCTTGGGTTAACTTGCCCTTTTTGACATCACAGTAGGTAACGCTAAGTGATATGCCTCGCTAAGGTGACACTCTCATAAATGCTTTGCACACTTATCATTCTTAAACCTTCTTCATCCCAGTATAGCGATGATCGACATTTGCTGTGCAATGCTTCATATGGAGCCATCCTAATATTGCTATGATAATGATTATTATATGTGAATTCAATCAATGATATGTACTGATCCCAAGTTCCCTACATTCTCTAAGCATATCCTCAACAGTCTTGATATTTCTCTCACTCTGTGCATCTGTTTGAGGATAGAATACAGTACTAAAATTCAGTTTTGTGCCCATAGCTAATTGTAAACTCTTCCAATATCTTGAGGTAAATATGGTTTGTTGTTCAATACAATAGACACTAGAACCCCATGTAGTCTCACAATATCAGTCACAAATCTCTGGGCCAATTGGTCTAATGAATTGTTCTCTCGAACTGGTATGAAATGGGCCGATTTAGTTAATCGGACCACCACAACCCATATCACATCATTTTACCTCTTAGGCAATCCTATTATAAAATCCATAGTAATCCATTCCCATTTCCACTCTGGAATAGGCAACGAATGAAGCTTTCTGATTGGAGCCTGATGCTCAGCTTTAACCTGTTGGCATGTTATAAATTTAGAAACAAACTCTGCTACTCTCTTTTTCATTCCAGGCCACTAGAAATGTTGTTTCAGTGTGTTATACATCTTGGTAGTGTCAAGATGCATAGCATAGGTAGCCATATGAGCTTCCTCTAGGATTTCCCTCTTGAGATCATCGACATCAGGCACACATAGGCTCTGCTTTAACCAAAATGTTTCATCTCTCAATTTAAAGTCAGAATCTGTGTTCACCTTAACTTTCTTAATCAATTTCATCATTTCCATATCATCACTCTAAACTCTTCTAATTTTGTCATGCAACATTGGGCTCAATTTAATGTAGTTGTCAATGCTTCATTATGCTCGAGATTTAACTCTACATTCAAGGCTCTAAACTAAATCAAGCTTGGTAACATCGATAACTGAATTTGAGCTACACTACTATGTGACTTTCTACTCAAAGAATCAGCCATAATATTTGCTTTCCCCAGATGCTACTCAATCTTACAATCATAATCCTTTAACAACTTGATCCACCAACTCGATCTTATATGCAGTTCTTTCTGACTCAGCAGATATCTCAAACTCTTGTGATCAGTGTATATCTGAAATGTCTCTCTGTATAAATAATGTCTCCAAATATTTAGAGCAAAGACTAGTGTTGCAAGCTCTAAATTATGTACCGGATAATTCATCTCATGAGACCTCAACTATCTCGATGCATATGCTATTACTTTACCATGCTACATCAATACACATCCTAAGCCCTGGTGTGAAGCATCACTATACACAACATAACCTTTAGAACTAGATGGAATAGCTAACACTAGTGCTGTAGTCAACCGATGTTTCAACTCCACAAAACTTCTTTGATAGTCATCATTCCATCTAAATGCCACATTCTTCCTCAAAAGTTTAGTCAAAGGGGTTGAAATCAAAGAGAATCCCTGGACAAACCTCCGGTAATATCAAGCTAATATGAGGAAACTCCAAATCTCTGATACATTCTTCGGAGTCTCCCATTTCATTACTGCCTCTATCTTTATTAGGTCGACCTGAATACCATGCCTAGTTACTATGTGACCCAGAAACACCACTTGATTTAGCCAAAATTCACATTAACTAAATTTGGCATACAATTGTTTTTCTCTCATAATTTGCAGCATCCTTCTTAAATGCTTTGCATGTTCCTCACAGCTTTTTGAATACACCAAAATATCATCGATGAATACAATTACAAATCAATCCATGTAGGGCTAAAACACCTTATTCATCAATGCCATAAATGCAGTTGGGGCATTTGTCAACCTAAATGGCATCACTAAGAACTTGAAATGCCCATACCTGCTCCTGAAGGCACTCTTTGGTATATCAGCCTCTGCTATCTTTAGTTGATAATACCTAGGCCTCAAGTAAAGTTTAGTAAACACTTGAGTTCCCACAATTGATCAAACAAGTCATCGATTCTAGGCAACAGGTATTAAGTTGCCTGTAGTCGATGCACAACCTCAAAATGCCATCTGTCTTCTTTACAAATGACACTGGAGCTCCCCAGGGTGAAACATTGGGCTTAATGAATCCTTTCTCAAGTAGTTTTTATAACTGAGCCTTCAACTCCTTTAGTTCCACAGGTCCTATCCTATATGGAGGAATGGATATAGGAGCAGCACCTGGAACTAAGTCAATCATGAACTCCGTTTCTCGATCTGGGGGCAAACCAAGTAATTCAGTGGGAAACACGTCCAAGAATTCCTTCACCACAGGAATATCTTATACACTCCATTCAGATCTAGTATCAATCATGTGGACTAGATAAGCCTCACATCCACCATACATTAACTTTAAAGCACTCGTAAATGAGATCAGTTTGGATGGCACTGCTTGGCTAATACCTCTAAACACTACTTTCGGCTGATCAGGAGATTCTAAAATTACTTGCTTCATGTAGCAGTTCATGATGACCCTATGAGTAGTGAGCCATTCCATGCCTAAAATAATATCAATCTCCTTTAATTGTAATAAAATCAAGTCTTCTTCTAACTTTGCTTGATCAATGCGAATCAAACACTTCTTGCAAACTTCCCTAATTATTGTGGTATTGCCTATCGGTGTACTCACCTTTAACCCATATCTCAGTAACTCTCTATCACAGTGCAATCTAGATACCATATGTGGTGTGATAAACAAATATGTAGATTCAGGACCTGGCAATGCATAAACCTCAAAAGTAAATAGTAATAACACACCTGTAACGATATCTAGAGACTCTTGAGCCTCTTGCCTCATCATGGCATATACTATGACTTAAGACTGTAGCTGATTACTTGACACCTCAGTCCTCCTAGTTACATTCCCAAAACTCATCTGCCTCTACTACAACCTCTCTGTCCAGTCCTACTGGCTCGGCATTGGTCCATAGTAGGTTCTATTGCCACACTTCCTCTCCTACTAGACTGTGCTTTAGACACCATAGCACAATCTTTAACCTAATAATCAAGTGAGTCATATCGAAGGCAGGCTCTAGTCAACCTTTAGCATTCACTAATGTGCCTGTTCCCATAATGATCACAAGCTGGCAATTGACCCGATGCTACTCCTCTGTTGTTCCCAGACTGTGCAAAACTACCCCTGTGTCTGAATCCTGATTGTCTGGATCTAGTCGGTGGCTTAAAAGTTTGGTCCTGACGCTTTCTAAATCTTCTGCCAGAACCTCTCTGAGAATCACTGGGCCTCTTCTATCTCAACTCTACTCTATGCTCAATTTATCTATCTTTCATCAATTGTTCAACACAGATTGAGGCAGCTCGTAGTTTTGTGAAACTACCCAGATTAGAAATAGCTAACCTCATCCGGATTTCTATATTCAAGCCATCTTCAAATCTCCACTTGTCTTCCTCTGAAGGAACCCAAGCAATCTCATAACTCATCAGTTCATTAAACTTCACTTCATACTCTGCTACAATAATGTTGCCTTACTTTAGATCTAGGACTCTTTCATCTTTCAATCCAGGTAGATCTTAGGCATATGATTTTCTCTAAAGACTCTCAAAACGTATTCTCATCTCAGTCTACGAGGCCTAATGGTACTACCTGGAATAGTTTTCCACCACTGATAAGCTGAACCTTGTAGTAAAGATACAACATAGTTGAATCTCTCGTCTGACTCACAGTCCATCTGATTAAAGACCCTCTCAGCTCTTTCTAGCCAACACTCAGCCTCAGCAGGGTCTTTACTTCTATAGAAGTCCACAGCCCGCTACTTTCGCAGTTTATTGTACCTCCTTTCCTCCTTTCCCTTTGCTCAGAAATTCTTGGAGGCACTTTCTCAGGTCGAGACATTAACGACTCTCTATTGGCTCTTTCATACGCTTGGTCAGCTGAGTATTTCACTTGTTCACTAATAGTGGATGGCCTATAATACACAATAACTCTAATTATCATCCGAAGTTTTCACAACATTTCATACCTATCATTCGTACATATCCCTATGGATATTAACCATGCTTTGATACCAAAATGTAACCTCCTACTCCCATCTGACACACACACATGCCCCCTTCTGGTAACACGTGCACATGCCCAATAGAAATGACATGTTAACTATCTCACTTTCACTTTATCACATGACATCGTAACTAAAATCATAAATCACATTTACTAAAACCCAAAATTTCCTCATTTTATATCAAAAACTATAGTTGCATTGTAGCATTTAGTTTAACATCATCAAAGAGCATAAACAACTCGACCTATACAGTATGCTACATATTTGAGGAATAATAAAAGATAATAACTGCAATGTTTTCAATCTCAGCTGACAGACATTTGAGCCATCTCTAATATTAAACTGCAAAAAATCTACTTCAATGAAATCTTAGAAGCTAGGTCATCTTGCTTTCGGACCTGTAAAAGTCAACGGTGCAATTTTGATGAGTTTTTTGAACTCAGTAGAGTAACCATCCTCGATGGTTCACTCATGTAGCAAAACACAGTCATCATAAAATCACTCAGATCATACAGGCACACAGTTCATTCAGTTACACAGTTCATATTAATCTATTATTTCATTAAAGCTTTGCAAATTATTCAATGAATTCCAGTCATATATGGATGCAATATGTATGAGACTCACATTCGTTTTTACAATGTTGTGATGTGTGCCTTTTTAGTCTCCTGTATCCGTTACGAATACCAGGCTCAGCATATTGTGGGAGCATAGGCTCTATCACAGAGCTTTAAGCTCTCTCAGTTACAGTATCAATCAGTTAGTAGCAACATCAGTCACAATGGCTTTTATATTACATACATTGAAATGATATGCATGTCATAATTCAGTCATCAATTAAATCACTTTCATTTACATGTATTAACACAGTATAATAGTCACAGTATTAATAGTCATCGGACAAGGTATGGCATTCAACTTTTTAGTTTAGAATAAGAATATTCAATTAGGCAGTCTCATTCACATACAAGTAGCACTTCCAATATTGTTTGTATGCATCAAATGCCTTAGACATATATTGTCCGAAAATTTAGTACACAATCAATCAATGAAGTTCAATAATATATAGAACATAACAAATAAAGTGAGACCAACTTAAGTTACTCATAATTGCTCATTTAAGCCTATTGCCTTGACATACCGGCAATATCTGGAAGCGATTACTCTAGTTGCTCGCCTATATGCAATAAAAATAATTTTATATTACTAGAGCGCTTATGGAATAGAATAAAAACTTTTATCAATGTTTCATGTATCATGCATATTCAATGACAAATTCTTAGGTATATTTCTATCATACATTGATGTATATATCATTTGTACTCCAATTGTGACAAAATTCAATCACTCACTCTCTATTTCATCTTTTTCTAAAATCATTCCATTCTAGTCAACTATATATGATCAATAAGATCTAGAAAATGAAGGATTTAAACAACACTTCCTTCTAAAAAATTGTTCCTCTGTGTCTTAGTTTTCTAATGACACTAAGATCATTCAATTTGATTCAATATACTGAAAGCTATACAGTAAATATGTCAGTCTATTCTTAGGTTATAACTAAAGTCATAACTTGATTTTAGAACAGATTTTGAAATTCTTAAAAATAGAATTACATTTTGTCTTCTTCACGAAGATTGTATCTTTATGTCTCTAGTTTTATTGGAATTAAGAATCACCTCATTTGGAACTCTATATGTCAAGATTTAATAACAATACCAAAGTATGTTCAGTAAAATATTCCAGTTCATTCTATTCCAACATATTTTCACACTTTCATTCAACAAATCTTCTCCAAATAAATTCATAAGGCTACCAATTTTTATGGATAGGTAGAGCAACGTGTTAGGAATCTATTGGTTCAAGAATCAGGTCATTTGGATGTCAGGAGAAGAAGTTATAACCAAAAAAACCAAAGGATGTTCGAAAACAAACTTTCTTTAAAAACTTGAAAGTTACGATCGTGCGTCTGCACAACCGCGATATGCTTCCTACGCTTGTGAAGTCGCGATCGTGCTTGATCTTCAACAGTAAAGTTGTATATCTTCTTCTTCTCCTTCCATTTTTTTCATTCTTTTCCAGATTACTCACTTCTAAATCATCTATACTACATTTCTAACTCCAATACAATTTCTAAAGAAATCAAATTCAAGTTTATTCTTCAACCATAAAAAATATGAAACTTCACTTCCTCTCTCTCTACTGTATTTTCTAGCTTATTTAATCTTCAATTAACATTTAAGACACTTAAACATCAAAATCCAATTCTCTTTCCTACAGTTCCATTTTCTGCATTTTATTTCTCTTTTTACTTTGATCAACTCCATATCACGACCTCACCAAAACTTCATTTCATACATCAACTTTCCAACACTTTTACATTTCCATTTCAATATAACAACAGAACCTATTTCATGCTTTCTTGGACAATTCCTATTTCACATATCTTTCATTTATCACCTCATTCATTAATCACCGAAATTGCACTTCTCTAACATCTTATGATAAATTTTTCTAATTGATTTAATTAGAACTCTCAAAGGTAAGTTGTTGTACTAGGCATAGCTATAGAAGAAATAAATATTAAATCACATAATATCTCATATTGTATATCCCTCCTTACACGTATCCATACTATTATGAAATTTAAGTTATTGAGGTATTCATTAGAGAATCTCATTCCTTATTAATAATCAAAAAATTAAAATTCACCACATTAATCTCATCAAAGTGCTTCAATATTCTCAATGCTTAATTTTTATTTAGATTTAAATAATCTGAACTTTTCAAAATTTTAAATTCATATTTCATTTAATAAATATGACTATATCATATAAATTCATTAGTACATCTAATGGAATATAAGAATCATCCTTTTATGAATTATTATCACATCTAACACATCAGATGTATAAAATTTAACAATTTAATAATATCGTCATTCTTTCGCCGAAGATTGATTTGGTTGTCCTTCAGTTTAACAAGACTCACAAATTTCATACGATTTATAATCAAAACTTATCCTTGTATGTAACTTTACAATTCTCATTATGTTGATTTAACCAATATGGCATCCAACTTTATATTCTTGTCATTTATATTAAGTATAAGTCTCTTTTAATCCAACACATACAAACTATTTTTATAAACTTAGATTAACTACTTTTACTCAATAATCTTTTTTATCATGCTTGAATATTATAGTAATGTTGAATCCACTTTCAACATTGCTCATAAGCATGAATTAGAAATATATATGATCTATATCATATCATATATAGGCAAGAAAAGTCATGTAATTATTTTTATTTTTAATGATAAACCTTATCATATTATAGCAAAGCCTTTAATTGCATTCTATGTTTATACTTAGTAGGATAAATTGAATGGGACAATTCTAGTAAGGTATTAGACCTTTCAACTCAACTCTATGCAACCTATTGCACTATGCTATCTTGGTGTTGACGTACATCTTCTATGTTGCCATCAAAGTTTATGAGACATTAGTCAAATGTCATTATATTTTTTCATGTATAAGAGATTGACATTTCTCTAAAACTTTATTACCAAATCCTCAATATGATTAACAACAATATTGGATAATAGAAATAATTTTTTTTACTTAACTTTAGGAAATTTTAACTTTAAGAAATTTTCTTAAACATAACCTATATCCAAGAAATTTGGTTAACTAATTTAGAATCAATTATACTAGCCAAAGGTAATTTCTACTCATAATAAAATAGAAATCTAAGAAAAACAAGTATTGGTTATATGACATGAAAAATAATATAAAGACTTTAATTATATATTTGGTTACTTTTACTATGTTATTCTAAACAATAGTCATCACTACTATTCAGAAAGATTACTCTAATCTCTGAAGTGGGCTAGGATCCCATTCAAATTTAATCAATCTTGAATTACCTAACAAACAATTAAATTTAAATTAGATAGATAACATCCTTATCAATCACATCTCATGTGATTTTTATATCTATTGGTGACAACTCTTTCCTAAAATATATCTTATATATTATTCTTAACTTTGCCTATAAATTTATATGATCATAATTCTCTCATCCAAATCATATAAATTTATTTAAGTATAACCCATTCATTTAAGATAAAACATATTTGGGTTAAAAAAAGCCTTATGTCACTCAACAAACCTTATAATAAAAAGAACTTTAATTTTATTCTTAAATAATAAAAGGCAACAATCACGTGCCCAATGTGTACTTAAAATTTTCACGATGGATTTAATTTTATTCATCTCAGCAAACCAAAAATTGCATGTAAGATCTCATACATATAAAACATATCATTTAACATGCTTAATATATAAAACATATATTAAAACACACAATTTATGCATAAATAATCAAATTATATGCATAAAATATCAATCTTTGTTGAATTCTAATTGTTGATCTCCATCATCTAGAATAATATTTTCAACTCTTTAGATAATTAAATTAGATCAAATCCATTGATTTCTAATTAAATTGAATTCCTATCCAAATATATATTTTATTTGATTTGAAAACAATTTTCAAATTTAATTAAAATTATTTTGAATTATCTTGACTCCTTTAACAAATTTTAATTAAAATTATTTTCAAAAAATTATGTTTCTTACTTATAATTTAAGTAAACTCCTTTTTTCAAATTTTTATAAGTAAGACATTATAATCTAATTGGAGAATTATTTATAATCTAATTAGAAGTCACATTTTTTAATTAAAAAACTATTTTCTAATAGTAAGAAAATCACTTTCAAAATTAAATAAAACTTTTTTAATTAATCAAGGAACTCTTTTCATTATTTATTTAGAGTTAGTTTCTCAATTAATCAAAAAATCATTCCTCAACTAATTATAAAATATTTTCAAAATTATTAAAGAATTCTCTCTTAGTTAATAAATGAAAATATTTTTCAAAACTTAATCAAAAAATATCTTTTCTAATAAATCGTGAAAGTTAATATTCATAAATAAAGTAACAATTTTTAAATAAATAGAATTATAATTATATAAATGAAATAATAAAAAACTTTAATTAAGAAATACTTTTCTTAATTATGAAAAGTCTAATTGATTACTTTTAATCTAATAAAAATAATTCATTTTAATTCTAAAAACAAATTTTCTAAAATATAAATTTGAGAAATCAATTCAATTATTAATCTTAATCACATTAAGAAATAATTCCTAAAATTTCGAAATTGATTTTGAAGCTCTTTTAAATTATAATTGGAATAAAGCTACCCTTAATAGGGATTGACTTATTTTAATTATGGAATTACTCAAATTTGGATTATATTAATCCCCATTAGCAAACAAATTTAATCCCAACTTGGATTATCCTATTCGAACATCTAAGCTTCCTTATTCTAACCCTAAAACACACCTTCTCCTCGTGTCTAAATACTCATTATTGTAACCCTAGGATAGCTTTATCCTTGTTGCAAAACAACACTGTTCTTCTTCCTTTCTAGAAACCTTAGCAACAAAAGGATGAAATCCTGGCACTGGTACCCTTGTCCAAGCTGCCACCACCTAACACCACAAACCATCCACCGTCAGCCACCAACGCTCCCTCGTGGCCACAACTCACACTGATGGCTAGTTTTCTCCAACCACGTCCAATTGCTTCTCCACCCAAGCATTGCTACCTCCACATCGTGTATGAGCCTAAGTCTCCAACTAACTCAGCAGCTACCAGTCATTTCTACCACCAGCTTGCAATTTTTAGCTACCCAATGTCATAGTCGCTGCCCATCGCGTCCACATTGAGGCATCATCTTCTTCTTTATGCAATTATACACTGCAACAAAAGTGACCTTTAATTTCTCAAAAAAAAACAAAAGTGACCTTTAGCTATGTTTTATTTGACAACGATTTTGTCAACTTTTGTCGAGGATTTTGAATAACGTCACCAACAGTTTGCCTTTTAGAGACGTCTTACAGAATCATCGCTAAATACAAATCTTTGGTGACTCTTTATGGGAATCGTGGTAAAAGGACCGTCCTTTTGCCACAGTTTAACATTTTCGTCGCCAAGGCTGAGCCTTTGGCAAGAACTTTGTAAATCGTTGCGAAAAGACTTTTGGTAACAAATTTTCTAAATCGTAGTAAAAAGCTTAAATAACAAAATCATTCTCTTATTTATAATTATGAATTCATTAACTTTGATTTGATCATTTTATGACTAAATTTCATAGTTGAGAAAAATAAAATTTAATATTATTAACAATGATTCTAGTAAAAATAAATTTAGCTACTAAAAATTTCAAATCATTTCAATAATTTATGAAACTATAACTTCAAAATTAATTAATATTACATAGATTTATACTTTTTATTTTTATCTTTTAAATTATATGATTTGACAATTTTATATGGTATTACAAAATTTTCAATTAGTTTTAACATGAAGTTTGTAATATAATGATATATGATTTTTACAAAAAATAACAAATATTGATATATAGTGAGTAATATAATATAATGATATATGGTAAGTAATATAATATTTTAATTAGAA
>JAOSBK010028779.1:0-11902 GCA_027568895.1 Erythroxylum shatona | reverse complement strand
GCACTCGATCACAAATTATGCACTAACAGCTCTACCCGTACCAATATGCCCATCGCATCGGTAACGGGATGCTACACATAATGCCTTCGGAGTTACCAAAAAAACTTCTATTGAGAAGGGCAATTAATCATCAAATTGAATTGAAACTAAGAGCCAAACCTCAAACCCAAGTAGCATACAAAATGTCTCATATGGAGCTCAAAGAATTCATAAAAAATTGGGAGCACTATTGGAGGCAAGTTACATTCATTCCTCCAAAGCACTCTATAAAGTTCCAATATTATTTCAAAATAAAGTAGATGGGTCTTTATGGATGTGTGTGGTTTATAGTGAATTGAACAAAGTTACAATAAAGAACAAATATTCAATTTTGTTGGTGTAAGACCTGATGGACAGATTGAGTAAGGCATCTATATTCTTTAAGTTAGATTTATAATTTGGTTATTGGTAGGTCAGAATTGCAGATGGAAACCACTTGTGTGACAAGGTATAAAGCTTAAGAATTTTTTTTGTTATGCTTTGTGGTTTGACAAATGCTTCTACAATGTTTTGCAATCTAACAAATGACATTTTATACGAGTATTTGGATTGGTGGTTTGCTTGGATGATATAGTAGTTTCCAACATTAGCTTAGTAGTGAATATTTCTCATTTGTGATAGGTGCTAGATCATTTGAGAAAACATAAATTATACGTTAAGATAGAAAAAAGTGAGTTTGCTAAAGCTAAAATCAAATTATTGGGGCATTTGATAAGTAACCAAAAGGTGAGAATGGATCCTAGCAAGGTGCAAGAAATTGTGGATTAGGAAGCATCGAGTAAAGTCTAAAAGTTATGATATTTCTTTGGTTTAACAAACTACGATCATTGGTTCATGTAAGGATAATAAAAAAAGTGACACCACTCACATAACTAATAAAAGATGGAAGGAAATTAGACAGGTTAGATCATTGCATAGCTGCTTTTGAGAAGTTCCAAAGGTGATAACCTAAGAACCAAATTTACGATTACCTAACTTTAAGCTTCCCTTCAAAATTTATACTGATGCATTCGATAAGGCAATTAGGGGATTATTTGTGAAGGAAATGGATGTGGTAGTTCACTACTTAAGGGTGTGCATGTCTGCTTATAAGTTGATGGTGATAATATATAATATGGAAAACACCTTCTTTAAGGTACAGAAGTAGCTGTCATCTAAGCCAGCTAGATGGTAAGAATTCTTGACTAATAATTTCATATGGGAACATAAGCCTGGATGGTGTAACCAAGTGGCACCCAATTGAAAAGAAATTATAGTTGCGCTCATAATTAAGGCAGATTTTATGGACATAATTTGATAATGTGGGAAGCTAGATGCTACATATTTTCGATTGGTGCAAGAAGTACATGATGAGGTTACTAAACAATATTGGTTTAAAGATGGGGTCTTCGCAAGAAGGGAGGCAGATTATATATGCTTTATTTCGGTGGATTGGAAAGAGAGTTGATGAAGGAATCATGTGATTCTCTATGGGTAGGACATCCTGGTAAAGAAAGGATGACGACACTCTTATCTAGAGCATATACATGACTACAAATGGAGCAAAATGTTGAAACTTATTGCCACACATGCTTGGTTTTTCAAAACAATAAATTAGAGAGGTAGAAGGAAGTGAGATTACTCCAACCCCTTCCTATTTTAAAAAAAGGATGTCCATTTCTATGGATTTTATTACGGAATTTTTGAAGATAGAGGGAAAAGCCTTAGTATTGGCCTATAACTGATCATTTTTTAAGTATGATATCTTTTTAGCTACACTATCCTCTTGTACAGTAGAGATAGCAACTAATTTATTTTATTGAAATGTTGTGAAAAATTTTTGTATTCTAGCAGATGTTGTGAGTGATAGCGATCTATGATTCAACTAGTCAATTTTGGACAATATTGTTCAATATGATAGGGCTAAACTCAAGTTTTCTATTACTAATCACCCTTAAGAAGATGAGAAAATTGAAAGGATTAATGCACTGCTAAAAGACTACTTAAGACACTATGTGAGTGCAAGTTAGAAAAATTGGCTAAATTTACTGGATAGTGCACATTTGCTTATAGTTTTTATCCATCTTCTATAACTGGAAAAAGTCTCTTTGAGCTAGTCTTAAGGCATCATCCTCTGCCTCCTTTGAAGATAGCCAAATAATAGCTTAGAGGTAAGTTTCATGTTGCTTATAATTTTATGATAGATAAACGGGGACTTTTGGATAAAGAAAAAGACAGCCTTTAGAAAGTTATGCGTAGGATGGAGAAGTATGCCAATCAGAATATGCGTCCCTTAGAATTTGTTGCTTACTCCTTAAATATAGAAGAAGATAAGTGGAAAGATGGAATACAAAGGCCTGATTCTTAAATATGATGGCCTATTTGAGGTTATTAAGAAAGTTAGTAATATGTCTTATCAACTTAACTTACCTAAAAGGTGAAAGTTCACCTTACATTCCATTTGAGTTATTTGTGCAGGTTTTATCATGATGATGAGGAATGAGAGAGAAGCAAACAAAGGTGTACACCTCTAAATATGCAAGTCGTACATGATGATGAGATTCAAAAAAATTCTTGACTATAAGCTATTGGGACAACAAAGAAGAATTGAGGAGCTGAATTTCTTGTGAAGTGGAAAGCAAAGATGTGGTGGAAATAACTTGGGAGAAGGACTCTTCTTTATATATTTAAGGACAAGATCAAGAAAAACTTAGAAGACGTCCCAATAAGGATGTCAAATCCCTTTAGTAGGGGAGGTTTGTGAGGTCCCTTTGTGCATTTGATGATATATACCCACAAAACACTTACTAGACCACTTAAAGACATTAAGATCATTGCCTATTCCTTATATGAGGAAACTAGGATAGCTTCGAGTTTGTTGGTTAATTGGCATAATGTAGTGACTGTATGAGAGCATGAAGTTTCATTCACTCTTGGGGATGTTAGCTATAAGCTAAATTTCATGACTGATCTAGACCAAGATATAATGGATTAGCTTAGACAATTATTGATAGTTATTTGCATATAGGCAATTACAGGCAATTGTCCAACTTCTTTGTTTTTTGAATTTGGCTTAGCTATAGTAGTTATTTTGCATGGTTTGTAGGACATATATGCTTCATATTTTTGCAGTAAAATTCCCATATTTACAAAAATTGCGTTGGTTCCTTTCTTAGTTATTTAAGATGTTTCAATTATTCTACATAACTTGGATAGCCTGCATAACATGATCATTGGTTCACATATTTGAGTGCATTTTGTTGAATTAAGTGAGGAGACTTTATTGCAATTAGAAGACATAGGATTAATGAGTTTCATAGCCTCAAAATTCACCCTATAACAACTACCTTACTACAAAATTTATAATTAAGCTCATTAAGTGCAACAAACAGAGGAGAACCGCCATGTAATATCCTATTATGATAATTAACAAGTGTAAGAGCAATTAAATATCTAAGGAAAAATAAATAAAATAGAAAACAAAAACATGTTGGATTCGGTGTTTCTTTTAGGCAATTCAATGCCAAAATCTTCATCGTCATTATAGAACTTCTTCCAATGAGGGTGTTTTTTTTTCTTCAGAAAATTGTCATCTCTTTAATTGGAACTCCTTTGGCCGTTGAAAAGTACTTCTAAATAAAGATTGTCATAACAATCACATAGAAACTAAACCTATAAACAAACCAAACTTCACATGGAACAACATTAGTGTGAAGTTAAACTAGATACGATCATAATTATGATAATAAATCTAAATAAAATGTCAATATTATGAGTAAAACTGTGATTAAATAAATCTTAAAATATAATTATGTTCTATAATTTAAAACCTAATTAAAAACATAAATCAAAACTTGCAAAAATTATATGAACCATACATACTCTAAGACGACTGCTATTGAAGTTATGTTAGTATTTAACAATTTATATTTGCCCAACTCCAAATTATATTATTATATAGATTTTGACTATATCATTTGCTTTCAATTATTGTAATGTGTATCATAATTTATCTTGATAAGTGTTGAAAAATCTAGACGAGATATGATTTTGAATGTATTGTAATAAAAACAATTTTTATTTCTCAAAAGTCAAGTTCACTTTAAATTTTATGAATTACTTAATGTATGAACATAATAAAACATAAATATGAATTATACTTTATTTTGTAACTTGATATTGTTTTTTGTAATTTCTGTCGAAATGTTTCTGAAACTGATTCATTGCAACTACCATAACTGGACATTTGTCCAACCACTAATGGTATCTATATGAACTAGTTAAGAGCACTTTACAAGTAGTGTATAAAAGGGTAGGCAAGAAGTGCTAACTTCTTTAAAGGCTATGCCTATTTATAATAGGGTTTGGACTCTTTAATAATTTAATTAAAATGAAATTCTAATTTTAATAAATTAACTTAAAATTATAATTAAATCTAATTAAATATTAATTGAACTCAAATAAGATCTAATATCTCATATTGGTCTTTATTTATTAAATATCACATATTTAATACAAAAATTTCTCAAATTTGCAATCAATTTCAACTTGATTGGATTACCTTTTATCTCATCAACTATAGACCCTTTAGGTTTCTCAATATATCGGCAATAGATATAAATTATAACCCTAAATTGTATTTGGGATTAGATAAATCAAAATTATTTTATTTGTATTTAATTATCTAATCAAATAATTTATATTTATAGATCAAGATTGATACATCATGACCACCAAAATATTATGAATGTAAAAATAATTTTGATTAACCTTTTCGTACATAATGTTTTTGTATAATTCAACAATTTCATCACACAATGTTCTAATAAAAATTAAACATGAAATTAATATTTACTTTATTTGAGTCCAATCATATTAATTCTCCACCATTAATAATTAATTCTATTAATGATATTAGAAAACCATTTTTGAAGTAATCTGCCAACTTAGCTAAGGATTTCCAATCAAACCTTATCGAGAAAAATAAAACAATTTGCATAATCATTTTAGGTGATAAATTCTATGTTGATCACTCAATTACTTCTATATAATTCATATTATATCCAATATAAAGAATTTTCTATGAGATGGAAATTAAAACTATTGCAGTTGTCATAACTTTTTTCATGAATTATATAGTTTGATAAATTCAATGAATGATAGAGTTATCAAATGCATCTAAGGTTCCTAGAACAATGTGTTATCTCACATAAGATAAACCCTTCCCCCCTCTTACTTTCTGACCAAGCCTAACAAATCCTTAGCAATCTTTTTCTATTTATGTTTAGAAAAATAGAAATAAATTGATAAGCTACCATTGATAATAATAAGTCATACATAATATCATAACATAGCAATCTTTGCATGAGAAACTTTGGAGATCTCAGGTCAAAGATAATTTATATAGTCACCACAATGTTATTTGTTTAATAGATATACAAGTAATGTTTAAAATAAAATTTAGATATCAGTTCAATTTAATGAACTTTTTTTTAATTAGTAATTATATGTTTATTTAGGTATCTCCATACTTTATTTTATGAAATCAACTATTTCTTTCAAAAGAAAGAAATATAATAAGTGCTAGTCTTTCTGCTCTATTAATGGCTTGTCTTAACAAAATAATGATTAAGAATAATTTAGAGATAATATATGAGTATAATATGAATTTTATAATTATAATTATAATCTTATCATAATTTAATTTGTAATGTACATTTATCACATAACTTTATTTTACACATATTTAATAAAATTAATATACATAAGATAAAATATCCTTTTAAATAATTATGTTATAAAATTATAATCAACCGATTGATTATTCGATATAAACCAATGATAAGATAACAAATAAACTTTTAAAAAGAGTAAGAGAAAGAGGTCTCCTTCCATGGAGACAATTGAGACCAAAGTTGTTGGATATCAAACAACACCAATAATGGTTGAGAACATAAAGAAGTTGTAGCATCAAAGTCAACATTTTTGATGAGGATAAGAGGAATTTAAGTGACACACTAGAATATAAGAACACAAATGGAAAAACTGCAATTTCTTTAGAGGATGTCTTTCCATAGATGTTAAACCTTCTTTCATACCTCACTAGTTTTGATAATATTTTTGAACTCCTCATCTATATTAGGAATTTCTCGTACCCTAATAAACTATGATTTAGCTTCTTCATGGTGGTCTCGCTCAATCAATGAATTGGGTGTCTCTAAAAGGATAAGTCACTACATTTCTTTTGCTACATTTTAAAATTTGTAGTCAATAATAAATATGTTGCTACAAATTTTCTAAATCATAAAGCAATATCTAATAAAAATATTTTACAAATTTTTAAAAACTATTAGTTACCTTTATTTTAATTACGTATTAATTTTTGTAGCAAAAGTTGTTTCAATGAATAATCTATATTTAAATTTTGTAGGTAACTAATTTTAGCAATATCTGTTTTAACTGTGAATTCGATTTTTTAGCCCAAAATTTTTGGAGAAATGTTTTCATCCTTGTAAGCTTTGCTAGGCTTTCATTCATCCTCTCTTATGCTAACATACTCCCTAGTTTTCATCAACCCATCTTCTATAACCTTCTTTGTCCTTTGTACAGGTACAATATAGGTCAAAGTTGATCCCTTCAATTATTGACTCAAAATCGTGTCACTAGTCCTCACTGCTACGAACCCAGAAGTTCCTTCAGAAAACCCCAACTAGTTTTATGGGATTCGAATTCCTTTAAGATTATGCTTGATTATGTCTTCTAATGTCTTTTGCATTTTCTCTAGTTCTAGCTAAAACCCTTAAATGGGGTTCATTAACATGATGAAAGCAATTACAAGAACAATATGTTTATGTTGCATGGGCTCGGGCAAATTGAAGCCAAACTTTCGTTGATAGCCACCAGAACATCTTCATCAAGTTTATGTGCAAGTTTGGAAAGTATAATAGTATGCAACCTTATCCTTATCTACTAAAAAAGTTAATAAAGAATCAGTATGGTGTTAGATTCACTTTCTACTAAAACAAAAAGCTATGGGAAGATAAAATTAAAGATCAACGAAAGACACTTTATAGGTATAAGATGGGCAGTTCAAGGAATAGACTACCATTTTCCATTTTTATTGCTCATGGGTTCGAATTATGGGAGTGATGCTTACTAAAACAGTAGATTCAGTAGAATTCTAAACAATAATGATGATAGGTCTTAATCTCAAAATTCAGATAAGTGAAGTTTTGTTCTATTAGGCTTGACCACTTATAGGAACTTTTTTATAATATTTACTTAAGTTATCCCAAGCCACACATACCTACCTTTGACTTGTATCTCTGTTCCTCTTTTGATACATTCACAAATATTTATTTGATGCTTTGGCAATAAAGAAATAAAAGTCGTAAGATTCTAGAGATAGTTAAGATTTTGTTTCTGCAGTCTTTGACCTTTAATTCTCGCTTTGAACCATCATGTATACTGATACAGTTGTTTCCACTAACTTTCTTCCCAATTTTCAATTGTCAAATTCATATTGTACAACTTGAACTAGAAGTAATAACAAGGACACTACGCACTTGACTGCCATTTGATTGTGTTGCTGCTAGATATTAGTTCAAACTATCATTTTCATAGATTAAATTATTGCAATTTTTTCCAACTATCATGTTAGCGAAAATAGTAGTAATAATTAAATTACAATGGTTTATCTAAAATATAAGGCGTTGTGAAAATCATTTCCTTAAGTCAAAAATTCCCCTTCTACTGTGCAACAGGACAATGGGATCCGACCCTAAGGTTAATGCCTTCTCCACCAGCTTTGTTATGCTCCAAAGGTTAGAGTTAGGAACTATCTCTGAGAATGCAAAAGAAAAGTAGAAGAATAAAGAAGATATGTGCAACAAAATACGAAAGAAAATAAGTGTGTAAGGTGTCTATATGTATGTAGAGTGATGCGTGACTATAGAATAAGAGATAATTTATGTGTAAATTTTTTTCGTCTTTCTTGTTAGTGAAAATAGCAGTAATAATTAAATTAGAACGGCTTATCTGAAATGCAAGGCTTCGTGAAAATCACTACCCTAAGTTGAAAATTCCCCCTCTACGGTGCAACAGGACAACGAGATCTGACCCTAAGGCTAACGCCTTCTCCACCAACTTCAGTACGGTCCAAAGGATAGAGTTAGAAATTGCCTCTATAAATGTAGAAGAAAAACAAAAGAATAAAGAAGATATGTGTGACAAAATACAGAAGAAAATAAATGCTTAAGGTGTTTGTATATACAGTGTTGTATGGAGCGAACAAGAAGATGCATGACAAAGGGATAAGAGATAATTTGTGTGTAAAGAAGTATGTTTATGGGAAAGAATGTTGTATGAAGAAAATAGTAGTAATAATTAAATCAAAACAACTTATTTGAAATGCAAAGCATTGTGAAAATCATTATCTTAAGTAAAAAATTCCCCTTCTACGGTGCAACAGGACAATAGGATCTGACCTTAGGGTTAATGCCTTCTCCACCAACTTTAGTGCACTCCAAAGGGTAGAGTTAGGAACTATCTTTGTGAATGCAGAAGAATAGAGCAGATATATGTGACAAAATACGAAGAAAATAAGTGTGTAAGGTGTTTGTATATAGAGTGTGTTGTTTTATGCTCTACAGCCAATCGCTTTGGTTGTAGTTTAGTGACAAATTATTTAAAGGAATTCTTTATCTTGTACATGCTTAGATGTCTATGATAAAGTCTATAGGATAATTTTACATTGCAAATGAAATTATAATTATGAGATTCATATTGCATTTATGTATTATTCTTAAATGTTTCTAGTTATTGTTATATTAATATTGGACATTAATAAAACGTAAAAGACTAGCATATGTTTTGTTTTTCCTTATGAAGTAACTAGCCAATCTCATAGGCTAAAGTATAAAGATACTTAAACAAACATCTGGGTGCTTGCTAGAGAATAAGTTCACTGAACAGACCCAATATTGGAAATCTATTTCGAACATTACTTGTATGTCTATGAAATTCTCATTGTGATGATTGTATAAGTGATCCTTTGATTTGAGGTTATCAAAGTTGTCTTGTTTGGGGATTGCTATGTTTTGATATTACTTATGATCTATTTAACCACAGGTTGTTTAATCGGTAGTCATTGGATGTAGCATGAACTATATGGAGATAGTTGAGTGATCAAGATAGGATTCATCATCATAAAGTAATTAGAGAGAATGTTTCATTATTCTCGATTAGTATTAATTCAAGAAATATTTGGTCAAGGTAAAATGATGCTTTCTAAATAGTTTACAAATGTCATTAATTGAATCGATAGCTAATAGTGGAGAATTAATATGATTAGACTCAAAATAGAGTAGACATTAATTTCGTGCTCTATGCCTAATCGGAACATTGTATAGTGAAAGAATTGAATTATACAGAAAATTATGCACAGAAAGGATAGTCAAAACCACTTTGACATTTTTAAATATTTGAGTAGTCATGATGCGTTGCTAAACTGCAATTTTGATCTATGATTATAAATTGTTTAATTGGAGAATTAAAGATAAATTAAAGGAATTTTTAATTTATCTAATTTTAATTATAAATTAAAATTAGATTTGATAATCATTTCCAACATATTTGGGACCCTAATGGGTCTCACATATAGAATGAGTTATAGAGAACAAAGTTAATTTACTCAAGTTGGACTTGATTGTAAAGTTTGAGAAACTTTATGATTAAATATGAGATATTTAATAAATAAGGATCAATATGAGATATTTAATCTTATATGAGCATAATTGGTATTTAATTAGAATTATTTGTAATTCTAGTTAAAGTTTAATTGAAATTAGAATCTAATTTCAATTAAACTACTAAAATGTCCAAAGTTTATTATAAATAGACTTAATCTTTATGGAGCTATCACTTCAAACTTAACCCTCTCTGTAAGAATTACAAAGTTCTTTTAACTCATTATGTAGATACCGTTAGAGGCCGGACACTTGTGCAGCTATGGTGGTTGAAACGGATCTGTTTTGAAAACGATTTTAGGGATATAACAAGATAAAAATCAAACTTCGGAATAAGGTACGAATTAAGTTTTTACTTTATTATGATTTGTGTTAATCATTTTATAGAATTAAATAGATCTTGGCTTTCGAGAAATCAAAAATCACAGAAAAATTTTGTGATTATTACGCTGCAGTCAGGATCAGATATCGACTCAGTTTCCCAACAGTGGTATCAAAGCCGATTTTATTTTTATAATTTGATTAAAATGTTTGATTGATATTGGTTATAATTTTGGAATTGAATTGCAAAAATTTGCAACCAAAATCTCAAAGGTGTTTTAGATTAATACTGAATAAACCCTAAAAACCACGAAGATCATAATTGTTCTGGAATTCTAAAATAAGAGGCTTGCCATTGTTTTCTAGAAATACAAATGGAATCCACATTTGTTCTGGAAAATGTTGGTTTTTGTGGTTGTTGGGGTTTTGGTTATATTGTTTTCTAAAAAATAGTATCCCATGTTTTGTAAAAAATAGTATCCCACGTTCTGCTTATTGTTGTTTTCGTGATTTCTAGAATTACGATTGTTCTAGCTTCCGCGTCTATTGCCTATATACATTTGGAAATTGTATCTTGTATGTGTATATCAATTAAACAAGTTTCTGGAGAATTTATACCGTTAGTCTTCTTGTTTCAAAATAAGAAATTGATTCTATATGCGTTTGATTGTTGAGGCTTGCGATTGCATTTTTTTAAATTGTGTATTTATTGTTGCTTGGCCGTCATAACAAGATCCATGAGATGGGTGTGGCAGTGTAAGGAGAAGGCTGGCTGGTCGAGGGCGAAGGTCGTCCATAGCTGGAGCGTGTTTCAAAACGTGGCAACTGTGAGATTTCTGGATATGTGTTTTGTGTTGGTTTTGTCGCTACCTTAAAATCTTGATTTTATGAGCATTGTTTGTGTTTTGGGTGTTAGGCGATTGGAGAAACCTGCGGATAGCAACACTAGAAGGGTGGGATGTCACCACTTGCATGGGACTTCGGTGGAGAAGACGACACGGTGAGGCAACGCCAGGGTGAAGCAAACACAAGCGACTACGAGAAGGAAAATCATTGGCTGCGTGAGGGAAAAAGTCGGTGAAAACATAGTAGGAGGTAGTTAAGAATGGTGGGGAAGACGATGGGCGCGTGTCATCTCGGTCGGAGAAATCTGGCTGGCGTGTGCATTGTACGCGCCAGACAAACTCTCACCTTGTTTTAATTTGAATTTTAATACTTTTAAACCGTAATTTCTATCAAATTTGTTTAACGGAGATTAAATTAGTTTATACTCCTAATAAAATTGAAAAATGTTTTTACAATTGGTGAAAATTGTTTTCAAAGGGTAAATTATATTCAGAATTTTTTGAGAGTTAATTTAAATTTTCAAGATGTTGAATTATTTAATTAAATTAATCATCAAATCAATTCCAAAATTAACATAATTATTTTTCTTAATTTTATTAAGATTAATAATTATATTGATTCTTAGTTAATTTCATAAAAGTAGTTTCTTAAATTAAAATTAATTAGTTTCAATTAGATTGAAATTAATTAATTAGAAAAGTTATTTCTAAAATTAAAATTAATTATTTTCAATTAGATTGAAATTAATCAATTAGACTTCTTGAAATTAAGAAAAACGTTTTCTTAAATGATTAAGAAAATTGTTTCTTAATTAAACTTATTTATTTCAATTTGATTGAGATAAACTAAATTTATAATTTTATTTGTTTAGAGAATTATTATTTATTTAGAAATTGTTTCTTTATTTATGAATAATAAGTTTCTTGATTTTTAGATAAAGTATTTTTCTTGATTAAATTTTGAAAAGTGTT
>JAOSBK010028615.1:0-11915 GCA_027568895.1 Erythroxylum shatona | reverse complement strand
AGCCATAGATGAACATAAAATGAATGTAAAAGACTATGAATTAAGTCCTAAACATATATGAAAATATGAGCGTATCACTGTTCCCAATTTAACTCATAGACCATTATGCATAACATTTCTGAATTTTGCTAAACATCTTACCTTTAAATTAAAATCTGGATTAATTCATTTATTGCCTAACTTTTATGGCCTTGCAGGTAAGGATGCACATAAGCATCTTAAAGAACTCGATGTGGTGTGTTTAAGCATGAAACCTCACAGGGTGACAGACGAGCAGATCATGTTAAGGGCCTTCCCGTTCTCACTCAAAGATGCAGCAAATAATTGGCTATTTGATTTACCGGTTGGAAGCGTGAATACCTGGTTGGAGATGAAGAGATTGTTCTTGGAAAAATATTTTCCGGCCTCAAAGATAACAAGTATTTGGAAGGAGATATGTGGTATTAAGCAACACAATGGGGAATCTCTTTATGAGTACTGGGAGCGATTCAAGAAGCTATGTGCCAGTTGTCCACACCACAACATACCAGAGAAACTTCTCATCCAATATTTTTATGAAGGATTACTGACGATGAAGAGGAGTTTGGTTGATGCGGCGAGTAGTGGGGTATTTTGCGAGAAGACTCCCATTGAAGCCAGGATATTATTTGAGTGGATGGTCGCTAACACTTAACAATTTGGCCCTCGTAATGATGTTTGACAAGTAAATGAGGTAAGCACTTCATCCATTGAACATCGTTTAGATGAACTAACATCTTTTGTGAGACAGATTGTAGTTGGATAGGCACAAGTGAAAGTGTGCGGGATATGTTCACACATGAGTCATCCAATTGGTGAATGCCCAACATTGCAAGAGGGGAGTATGGACTATGTGAATGCCACAAGAAGGAACTTCCCGATCCAATACTCATACATATATAACCCAGGATGGAGGGATCACCCTAACTTGAGTTATAGAGGGAACCGATAGCAAAATTACTTCTAAAATTGGCCACAAAGAGCACATGATTTAAACCAAGGCAGCAAGGAGCACAAGGAGCTTCTTCTTCTAGTTCAAGTGCTTATTTAGAAGAACTTGTTAAGAATCTTGCTACTAACAATATGCAATTTCAATAGGATATGCAACAACAGTTGTAGCAATTCTGACAAAAGACAAAAGCAAGTTAATAGAGCATGAAACACTAAATGGGTCAGATGGTGGTAAGACTTAATCGCCTAGAATCGCAAGGTAGAAGAAAATTGCCATCATAACCCGAGGTAAACCTGAAGAATGTCAGTGCCATAAGCCTGAGAGGTTGAAAGGAGATTAAAGGTCCCAAAAGGACCCCATCAAAGATTGCTACTGAGGAAGAGATTGAGAAGGAATTAGAAAAGGAAGAAAATCTGTTGTCGAGTACGAACGTAAATTTCGAAAGTCCCAATATTATTAAAACTAACCCTCCACCTTTTCTAATCAGATTAACTAGACCAAACAAGGAGGACAAGGACAAAGAGATATTGGAGACATTTCGAAAGGTAGAAGTTAATATACATATGCTCAAAGCAATTATGCAAGTGCCAAGGTGTGCCAAATTCCTTAAAAAACTATGTACACATAAGTGGAAACTGAGGGATGATGAGAAAGTGATGATGGGTGACAATATGCCAGCAGTATTCAGAAAGAAGATGCCGCTAAAATACTGGGATCTAGGTATGTTCACCATGCCCTGCAAAATTGGTAATAATGTGATCAATAGAGCTATGTTGGATCTGGGCACTTCTATTAATGTGATGCCTCATTCAATTTATGCTTCTTTAAATTTGGGTCCTTTGAAAAAAATGAGTGTAATTATACAACTGGCTGACCACATTAATGCTTATCTTGATGGTGTGGTTGAGGATGTTTTAGTGCAGGTGAATAAGTTAGTGTTTCCTATATATTTTTATTTTATGGATATGAATGATGACACTTCATATAATCTGATACTTATCTTGTTGGGAAGACCGTTTCTTAATATGACTCAAACTAAGATAGATGTTTGTAAGGGCACCCTCGTAATGGAATTTGATAAGGGAGTGATTAATTTCAATATTTTCGATGTCATGAAACATCCTCCTAATGATCATTGTGTTTTTTGTTGATGTGATTGATCCTTTAGTATAAGAAATATTTAAATTAACTTGCAGGTATCATTTGGAAATAGTTTTAACTGAAGATATGGAAGTAGAAGCCAACACTAATGTTGGGATGGGAGAAGAGCTTATGGAAATGGCAACCACCTTGGACTCATTAGAAAGCTCTGCAAAAAGGTATGATTTGGCTTTTATACAACTACTTGAAGCTCATCATAAGTTGTTACCTTCTGATGTGTAGGCACCAGAATTGGAATTGAAACCACTCCTTACACATTTGAAGTATGCTTATTTGGAAGATAGTTATCATCTCGGCACAGTTGACTTTAAATCAAGAGGAGAGGCTAGTTTGAATGCTGAGGGAGCATAAGAATGCCATCAGGTGGACTATCATAGATATCTAAGAGATAAGCCCTTCCATATGCATACATCACATTTTGTTAGAGGAGGATGCAAAATCTACAAGGCAAGTTCAGTGTAGGCTGAATCCTCCAATGATGGAAGTTGTGAAGAAGGAGGTATTGAAGCTTCTTGATGTTGGGGTTATTTACCCGTTTTCTGATAGCAAATGGGTAAGTCCTATCCAGGTGGTTCCAAAGAAGTCTGGAATCACTGTTGTAATAAATGAGGAAGGAGAGTTAATTCCCACTCGAGTGCAAACCGGGTGCCGAGTATGTATTGATTATAGAAAGTTGAATTCTACTATTCGTAAAGACCACTTTCCCCTTCCTTTTATGGATTAGATGCTTGAGAGATTGGCTGGTTATGACTATTATTGCTTTTTAGGTTATCTTTAGATCCCAATCGCACTCGAAGATCAGGAAAAGACCACATTTACATGCCCATTCGATACGTTTGCCTACCAAAGGATGTCATTCGGATTATGTAACGCACTTGCCACGTTCCAAAGGTTATGGTAAGCATTTTTTCCAAATATGTTGAGAAGATTATTGTGGTATTCATGGACGATATTAGTGTGTATGGATCTTCTTTTGATGAATGTCTTAAGAATCTTGCCATTATCTTAGAATGATGTATAGAAACTAACCTTATGTTGAACTAGGAAAAATGTCATTTTATGGTGGATAAAGGTATAGTTTTAGGCCATGTGATATCTGCTAAGGGTATTGAAGTAGACAAGTCCAAAGTTGATCTCATTTCTTCTTTACCTTACCCCTGTACTATGAGGGAAGTGCGTTCTTTTCTTGGATATGCAGGTTTTTATCAAAAGTTCATTAAGGACTTTTTAAAGATAGCCGAACCACTATGCAAGCTTCTTCAACAAGATGTCTCCTTTGAGTTTGACGAGAGGTGCAATGAAGTATTAAACAAACTTAAGGAAAATTTGACATCCTCACCGGTGATTCAACCACCAGATTAGAACCTCCCATTCGAGATCATGTATGATGCAAGCGATTATACAATAACGGCAATTCTAGGACAAAGAGTGGGAAAAGCTTTGCATGCCATTTGCTATGCTTCAAAGACTTTAAATCCAGATCAATTGAATTATTCCACTACTGAAAAAGAATTGGTTTCTGTAGTTTTTACTTTGGAAAAATTTTGATCGTATTTGCTTGGTGTTAAGTTGTTTATTCTAACTATGCAACTTTATGATACTTGCTCACAAAGAAAGAAGCAAAATCGAGGCTGATAAGATGCATTCTCCTCCTTTAGGAATTTGACTTGCAGATCAGAGATAAGAAGGGGGCAGAAAACATGGTGGCGGATCATCTCAGCCGTTTGATAAAGAAAGAAGATGATATCTCTCTATGAGAAAGCTTTCTGGACGAGCAATTATTTTCTGCCAATGCAACACCACCATGGTATGCAGATATTGTCAATTTTTTAATAAATAACAAATTACTTGTTGGTTTGTCAAAGGGTCAAAGGGATAAGCTACAGAGTGAAGTGAAGTACTATATATGGGATGGCCTATATCTTTGGAGGCACTGTGCAGATCAAGTTATTAGAAGGTGGGAACCAAAAAATGAATCATTATCAATTTTATCCTTCTACCATTCGTACGCTTACGGAGGACATTTTGGAGTGAAAAGGACAGCTCATAAAGTTCCAGAGAGCATCTTCTACTGGCCAACATTGTTCAAAGATGCATATACCTTCTACAAATCCTGTGATAGATGCCAATGATCAGGTAACCTGTCCTGTAAGGATCAATTGCCACAAACTCCTTTGTTCTTCTATGAAATTTTTGACGTTTAGGGCACTGATTTTATGGGACCTTTCCCTCCATCTTTTGGTTTTACTTATATATTACTTGTGGTTGATTATGTTTCTAAATAACTGGAAGTCAAAGCTACTAGGACTAATGATGCCAAGGTTGTTGTAGGTTTTGTTAAGGCTAACATTCTTTTTAGGTTCGAGATACTGAAAGCCATTGTTAGTGACGAAGGAACCCACTTCTGCAACAGGGTGATGGAAGTAATATTAAGAAAATATCACATCATGTACAAAGTTTCTATTGCTTATCATCCCCAAACCAATAGGCAAGCTGAAGTCTCAAATTAAGAAATCAAGTTAATCATAGGGAAAATCGTGCAACCCAATAGGAAGGATTGGAGTGTAAGACTGGAAGATGCATTATGGGTATATAGGATGGCTTACAAAACACCAATCGGAATGTCATCGTACAGGCTAGTGTTTGTAAAGACATGCCTTCTTCCAGTGGAATTACAACATAAAGCATATTGGACTATCAAAAGATGCAACATGCAATTAGATGATGTGGGAGTGCATAGGGAGTTGTAGCTTCAAGAGTTGGAAGAGATAAGGAATGAGTCATATCAAAATGCAGTGATATATAACGAGAGGGCGAAAACTTTTCAAGATAAGATGATTTCAAGGAAAAGCTTCTTGGTGGGCCAGAAAGTGTTACTATATCATTCCAAACTCAAACTCTTTCTTGATAAGTTACGTTCATGTTGGGTTGGTTCGTTTGTTATTACTCATGTCTTTCCTTTTGGTGCAGTAGAGATACGGAGCCTCAAAACTGATGAGAAATTCCGAATGAATGGTCATCGCTTAAAGTTATATTATGAGGACTTCCAAATGGAGGATTTGGAGGTATTGATGCTGGAGGATATGATTGGTGTCACTTAAAGCATGCAACTGGAGGTCAAGCCAATGATGTTAAACAAAGGCACTGCTTAGGAGGAAACCCAAGGGAAGTTAATTTATGTCTTTTTACATTTTCTCATTTGTTATTTTTGTTAACTACTCCATTTTTTGTATTTGATTTTACATTGAGGACAATGCAATTTTTAAGTGTGGGGGTGAGGTGCATTAGTTTAATGCATGTTTTTGAGCTTAATTGTAGCTTAGGTGACTTCTTAGGCAGTTTTCAAAATTAAACGAACAAAATAAAAAAATTATTTTCTATTGCTTTTAAGATTATTTAGTCATAATTAGAGTGTGAACTGATTCGTAAAATCCATAGCAAAATTTGGCATGTACTTTTGCTCTTGTGGTTTGTCCATATGCATTATCTTTAAAAGAATAGTGACTAGTGATAGACAAAGCTGGTGAGATTTTAAGCCTTATTTTACTGACACGCCCATATCAGTCTTATTGCCTTTTGATAATGTGTGACCTTCATGACATGTACATCCTGATTTTGTGTTGAATTTCTATTCGAGACCATATTTTTATCACATGCATTAACATGAACATGATTAGACATTCTTTTTTTTTCATAAACTACATTTCGCAAATAACATATCCTATTGACATGATTTTTCCTTGATAAACCCCTTTGAACTTTAGCCTTTCTTTTTGTATCAACTATATTACATGCTTTATACTTAGCCAAATGTCCTACCCAAGCTATAAAGCTAGTGGAACATTTGTGATTGGTGAGTTTGTGGATGTACAAAAGTGTAAGTGTGGAGGTGTACACATGTGTAGGTTGGTTAATGTTGGGATGTTTTGTTATGTCTTATCATCGAAATTCCCATATTGATTTAGTTTATTTTAATTTTTATAAGGAAAAGAAAGAAAGAAAAGAGAAAAAGAAAAAAAGGAAAAAGAAAAAGAAAAGAAAAATAAAGAAAGAAGAAAAAATGAAAATATTATTTAAAATAAATGTACCAAGGAGGAATTGCATATGTGTTGAAAAGTTGTTTATAGTTAATGTATCTTCCTAGGGTTGTAATAAATGTGTTATTTGAATATGTTGAATATGAGGTAGATGTTGGCTTGGAAGGTTCGCTCTTGTGATTTCAATATATATTGATGGCATAAATTGTATGAATAATTCCTTCGGATTGGTATGTGCTTCATGTGCTTAGTGTGTGAGAGTTGAATGAGGCTATGAAATATAAATGTTGCATTTGTCATAGTTGACCATTTTTTAATTGATTGTTACTTTTGTTTCACTAGCTTTGATGGCTTGCATACTACTTGACCTAAACATATCTCACCTTACCTTTACCCACATTACAACCTTAAAAAGTCCTTTGATTCATGACTATGCATGTGACTTTTAGTGGTGGAGAAATGAAATGATATGTAAAGTTATGGACTATTATGATCATGATTATATAACCCATCATTGACCTTACCATGTTCAACAGGGTGCGGTTTTTCCTTTCAGCCATACCATTATGTTGGTGTGTAAGGTGGAGTCCACTGGGATACAATCCCATTATCTTTGAGATAACTTAGAAACACCTCGTTCAAGTATTCACCACCTCGATCTAATCGAAGTGTCTTGTCACTTTTACCTAGTTATTTCTCTACTTCATGTCTAAATTGTTTAAACATTTCAAATGCTTCAGACTTGTAACTCGTTAAGTACACATACCCATTTCTTGAATAATTATCAGTAGAGGTAATGAAGTACATAAAACCACCTCTGGCATGAATGGACATCGGATCACATACATTAGAATGTATTAGGTCTAATAACCCATTCGCTCATTCACCTTTCCCTTTAAAAGGTAATTTAGTCATCTTGCCTAACAAGCAAGATTCACATATGTCATATGATTCATAATCAAATGACCATAAGCTACTGCTCCTGTATAGCTTAGATATATGTCTCTCATTTATATGGCCAAGTCGACTGTGTCATAAGTAAGATGATTTTAAGTTATCCCATTTTTGTCTTTTATTGTCATTGATATTTAAAATTGGATTGTACATATCTAATATGTAAATACCATAGCATAATGTAGTAGTACCGTACAACATTTCATTCAACTTAATTGAACAACCATTGCTTGAAAAAGTTAACTGAAATCTTGGTTTATTAAGATATGAAATAGATACAATGTTCTTTATCATAATCGATACATAATAGCAATTATCCAAAATTAATTCTAGCCCACTAAGATGATACAAAACATAGGTTCCTATGACTAATGCAATAACTCTTGCTCCATTCCCTACATATAGCTCCATGTCCCCCTTCTTAAGCAGTTTACTATCCCTAAGGCCTTGCATATCAACAAATATGTGACAGCCACATCCGATAGCTAATACCAAAATACTATGATTAGAAATAGTATTAACCTCAATGACAAATAACATACCCGAAGTAGATGGCGGAGCATCTAATGCCTTCTTCTGCTTCAACGACTCCAGATAGGATTTATAGTTCCTCTTCCAATGCCCTTCCTTATTGTAATGGAAGCATATTCCCTTTGGTGTATTCTCCTTTACTTCTTCTTAGTTACGCCTCTAGCTGGCTTCTTGGACTTCTTCTTCGTCTTTTGATTCCTCTTGCGAGAACTAGAAGCAGAGTCCATCAGCATCTTAGCCTTACTGTCCTTCTTGATAGTTTGCTCAGCTATTTTGAGTAGATTAATCAGCTCAGGTATCAAGGTGGATATTTGGTTCATCTGATAGTTAAGCATAAATTGTGAATAACTATAGGTCAAACCAGTCAAAATTCAGTTTATACTTAATTCATAATCCATTATGAATCCCAAATTAGCTAACCTCTCAATATATCCATTCATGTTCAACATATACTACACTAGAGATGATCCCTTAGTCATCTTAAAGTGGAAGGGCAACCTCATGGTCTCGAACCTTTCAGATCTAGCATGCTCATCAAATAGTTCCCTCATATAGTAGACTATGGTATGAGCATCTATAGCCTCGTGTTACTTTTACAATTCTGGTGACATAGAGGCCAACATAATATAGCTAGCTAGCTAACTATCATCTAGTAGCTTCTTGTAAGCTCTCTGATCCTCATCAGAGGCATCGATAGTAGAGGGACCGGGAAGTGGCTCATTTAGGACATATCCTAGTTTCTCAGCTTTGAGAACAATTCTCAAATTCCATAGCCAATCTAAAAAGTTTAGTCCCGTGAGTTTGTTGGAGTCTAGTAGAGAGCGTAAGTTCACACTGGGCGAAGACATCGTGGCGATTTAATAACCTAAAAGAATGAGAGAGTGTCAGAATGTACATAAATGCATATCGATAAGGAATTTAATCACATGAATTATAGGTCCCAATATTTTATCCGAATCTGTAGCCCTCACTATGAATATGAGAAAACTTATAGTTTTCTTATTAGGTGGATATCTAACATTACTAAGAATGACCTTAGGTTTGCCTAATAAGTCACCTTAAGTCAATTGGTATATATCATTCATACCAATTGCATTCAATTATGCAACTATCGACTTGTGCCATCAACTATTGATTTATCACACTCATTGGGTTATCAACTCTTGATACGTATACGTCCTATGTATAATACCCAACTTTTGCCTCTATCCACGTTAACCTTGGGTTTGCCTAAGAAAACAATGCTTCCAGTTAGGTATAACCCATTAATCTGGAAATATAATTTCCATGGTTTGAACATATTCGTATAGAGCGGGCTTGGGTTTGTCCAACAACCCAACACTAAAAGAACTCTAGTTCTTGCCATATCAATGAAAGGCGTAAGTCCTAATATTTTGGTTGATGGATTTGTTCTTAGATCTTATCAATACTTGGATGGACTTATATATGCCTCAATATGTATTCAGATAGTTACTATAACTACATGGTATGATTATGGATGCTTCAATTAAATTGAGCCTATGTCCACAACCACCCTATCATGCCAATTTAACTGACCCTTAAAATGCATCTAATGCATGTAGCACACAAGGAGGTTTAATTTAGGTTGTGACTTGACTATGCATCAAAAGTTTGTGATTCGATTCATCTCTTAAATTGAATTGGGTGTTAGTGTTAGTCTCAGATAATTCGAATCATGAATGTGATTCAATTAGGAACCCTAAAATTCAACTATTTTGATGTCCAAATTAAATACTTTAGTTCTAGTACACATACCTTTTCTAGTCACACTAAAAATGCAATGCTCTACTTGGATTAATTCTAAATTAATCCCTAAGGTTTTCAAAATTTCCAAACATCAGTTAGTCATCTAAAATATCCCTAGGTTTTCTTAAATTTATTAAGACAATTTCTGCATAAGTTAAAAAAATATCTTGACGGCTAAAATTATCAAGATAAATAAGTTAACTTACTAGACACTAAAGAGTCCGATTTGATGTCAGGAAATTTTCTGGAACCTAAATTTCAAGCGCATGCACTTAGAATGCTACTTGCATCAAAATAATACATTTCTTATCTCAAAAAAATGTTTCAAGTTCTTATAATCGAACACATACGCATAAGTTATCAAACAAGTCAACCACATTAGCTTTTAAAAAGTTGGCTGATGTTGACTTTGACTTGATCTATTAATTGAATCAAGTTCAATTAGTTCTGGAAAAATTCCAAAGTCTTATATACATTCTAAATGTGCCTAATAAACAATTCCCAAATCTAATTCCTAGAAATTCTTTATAAACTAAGTAGAATTAGCCAACACATCATATGTCTACTAACACTTATCATACACCACCAGCATACATGTAAAATCGATAATAAATAATCAATCACTTCAAAAATAGGTGTCATGCATCTCATACCCATGGAAACATCATATGCACATGTTTATGATGGAAATTCATAAAAATAATTTTTATAAAATTATTCTGGAATTTACAAGCATGCATGTTCATTAGATTTCCAGAACTTCATACATGCATTAAGCTGAAATTAAAATCGTAATAAAATAGCAAATGACATTCAATTGCAATGTTCTTTGATAAAACATAATATACCACCTTATAAACATTTATATGAAAGAAAATTAGAAAAAACATTTTCTAGAAGTATTACAAAATTTCAAAATCAGCATATGCATTTTGTTTTCTAGAAATTCCCAGAAACCAACATATGAACAGATAGGAAATTAATTCACAATAAAATAACAAATGACATTCAATTGAAATTTTCTTTGATAGGAACATAATATAACATCTTATAAACATTTCTATCAATGAAATTCAAAAAAAATTCTACAATTTATAAGAATTTTTCCAAATCAACATGCATGTCAGTCACAACCCAACAAACAATTTGCACATGTTCAATAGATCATCTAATAGACGTATAAGTTGCTCTGATACCACTATTGGCGAGCCATAGATCCATGCATCTCATGCATGGATATGCAATGGAAGTATTGGAATCAAGATTCCAACATCACGACATCCCCAAAAAATCCAGAATCCATTTGCATTTATAAATAAATGTAAGAACATGAAATTACAGCATATGTACCTTATAAATGCTCCTCTTTTCTTAAATCTTCTACTTGTTTGTTTTGTGGCAAACACTAAAAACCTTCAAAAGCCAGTGAAGAACATGCAAAGATGAAGAAAAATCAGTGTGTAAGGGTGGTTAGAGCACCAAACAAGTTGAATTCAAGTAGATGCTCAATTGAGAGTTAGATTATAAACAAGTTACATGCAATTAAACTCATACAACAATTGCATGAACAAACCTCAAGATCGCTCCTCTCAACCTCTAGAACTCTTCTGGACCCTTACCCTCTCAATTGAGTGTTTTTAGCTTAAATTTCATGTGTACATAAGCGAAGAACTCACTTATGTACCACCTATTATAAAGTTGGTCATGATCCTGACCTATAAGTCACAATCGTAACTTGCTTAAAATGACAACCATGCACACTTTGTATTTCATCTGATATTTTATCTATGTGACCTTTAGGTTCCCAGTTATTTTATGCACTTAACTCTTAATATGAGCATATCATGAATGGTTTCATGCCACTTGAATTAAATTTTAATTTAAGCAAATCATGAAGGGTTTCATGATGCCAATCTACCAGAACGTAAGTGAATTAACACATAAAACTCTTCAAAAACTTAACACCCCTCATTCTTATTACTCTTTCAATATGAAAAAAAAATGAAAAGGTCATCTTATTCCAAACCCCAATTATGAAATCCCTTCTCTCCCACTTCACACCTCGGAACGCACCATTCTTATAGAGAGAGGCGTCTTCGCATCTTCTTAACCCGAAATGGCTGGGAAGAGGAAAGTCCCTTTTTTATAACTAGAGTCAAAACTCTAGATAAAGGAAATGAACCTATCAATACACTCAAAAAAAATCAAAAAATATAGTAAATAAATAAAAAGGTTAACATAAAAAATAAATAAACTAAGAGATAAGAAGAAATACGCCCTCCCCCTATGTATTTTATACTCTCCCCTAGAAAGAGACTTGTAATACCTACCTCATTGATGATTCCATCAAGCCCTCTCCTATAAAAAAAAAAGAGTCAATGCTACTAATTTTTGTGTACCTTCAATTAAAAATTTTGGATAAAAAGCATCTATGTAACCACGATTATAAGACCAATCATATATCCTATTTAGTACTTTGTCCAAAATAATTCTTT
>JAOSBK010028578.1:0-11918 GCA_027568895.1 Erythroxylum shatona | reverse complement strand
ATCTTTCAAACTAAGTTCATTCTTTATTCAAGCCTACTAAATTAATAACCCAATTCTAACATAAATAATTAAACAAGAATACATAAATCATTAAACAAATAATAAGAACAAAAATTAAAACAAAACGGGATCCAACATAGCTTTCACCATTGCACACCTGGTCCTCACACCAAACATCTCATTTAGGTGATGGACTATTGCACCGACATTTTTCATGCTTGCAAGTTTCCTTTTCAACATTGCGCTAAAAAAAGCTAGAATATACCATTGCCCCTTTTGCTAGACTTGCTCAGAAGTTGACTTGTCACCCAGAGTTGCAGACTTATTGTTCATTAATACCCATAAAATTTGTTTACATTGGAGAATGATGTCAAGGTTACGTCTCCATTCATTAAATTTATCTCCATTTTCCAATTTTTTATTAGTCAAAAGCATTGTGAGTGGATTCATATTATGGTGATTATGTATGAAAATATAAATTGTTAAAGAATAAACATACTAGTCAACAATATTGGAACTTTGTATAAAATCATGGTGCATGTATGCATGATGATAGATTTTACAAAACTTAAAAAAATTAAATCTTTATATGACATTTTTCTTATCTATAACGGATTAAGTGACGATGGGTCATCTTATCCATTAAAAGAAAAATTGGGACCCTCCCACTGAAAAAGCTACTAAGCATCTTTATGCCTAACTTTTTAAGAAGTTTCATAATTTGATCCGTATGTTTCTCAACAGAGCTATGATGGGCAGGATACTGATAAAATATGTTGAGTGTGTAACCATTTGATTCATCCACTAAAGTTACTTGCAAACCATGCCTCGGTGGGAGGTCACATTTGCTACCAATGAGTTGAGTTATCCTTTAGGAGACCCAAACCATGCAAGATCTAGGATCCATGTCCACCGGTGGGGTGTAACACTTCATCACATATAATAAGCTATCATATGGAGACCGCGAACTCTCACATGAGCATCCTCTCCTACTCAATCTTTTTTATCTTTAAGTTTTAATAAATACCATCTTGTCTAGATGAAATTTATTAACTATCCTATATTGTTTCATTATATATTTTGTATATAATGAATGCATGGCAAAGCCTAAGGTTGGCAATTATTCTAAATGGCATACATTTACATGATATCAGATATTATTAGCGTCCATCAATCCATTCATCTCATGAATTTTAAAACTAATTTTGATTGTCCAACCTAGAACATAAATAATATAAGGCTCTTTGGCCTAAAACCAAATTTTCTTGGACTTGGATCTTCTGCTTCGAACTCTTCGCTCACATGATCCAGCCCATTCAGAAAAAATGTGTAATGGCATTTAGTTTACAACACTTTTTGTAAAACTGAATTTTTCAATAGGAAAACAAAAAAATAGCACTTGTAAAACTCACAAAATCAAAGTTGTCAAAAGAAACACAAAATTCCAGCACTTGAAAAACTCATAAAACTTAAACTACCATTACAACATATCATAAAGTAAAACCATTACCTACTCTTTTCTTCGATCCATGGCTGCTTCATCTTCAAAATTACATAAATTTGTGCATTATAAAATCAAAGAAAACAAAAAAAATTAAAGACAAGGAAGAAATATGGCGATGAAAGGCCACCCTCCTTGCTACAAACCAAATGAAGAAAACTTACAAGGTAAATCTATATTCTATGGACAACCAAAAGAGAAAAACATACACAATATATATTTCTATCACAAAAAAATACAACATAAATAAATTTAATTGCCAACCTATACAACATATAGGAACTGAATCATGCATAATAAAATGTCTCTGATACCAATTGTTGGATTGAAAAATAATAGCATACTAGATTTGACTAAACAGATAAATGGTAGATTTCAAAAACTTTTTTCGAAATCAAACCGCAACGGAAGCTTGATAACCAAATTAACATGTTTTAATCCATACATGATACATTATTAGGAAAATAAATAATATAAGAACAAGATCAAAATTCTACTGACTCCTTTGATACAACTTTGACTCCTTGCTATTATATCCTCTCTTTACTATTATATCCTCAACCAATCCGATCTACCAGTTGTTCTCCTTGGACAACTTGGTTAACAAGATCCTTTGGTAGGAAAAGAGAAGAAATATTGTAGAGATTTTTCTTTTATGATCAACTAGTTGAAAGAACCAAAATGAGATCCTCTCATTCCTAATTTTGACTAGATCATGGAAGAAAGGAGAGGGAGGAAGAGCAACTCGTGCACCACCTCATTCTTTTAATCAAAATGAAAGAGAGGCCAAAAAATGAGACATTCTTATTTGTTTAATATGGATAGATAAAAAGACAAAGACCAAAAATAAGATACACTCATTTTCAGTTAAATGATGAAAGAAGGGGGAGAGAGCAACAAATGCACTACCTCCTTCACTAATTAAAAGAATGCTTAAAGGTTTATATGTTATTCTACATGCCAACATTATATGACAACCATTAAACCATTTAATGGGGACACCATTAAACCATTTAATGATGATGAAGCATGATAATAACCCACCTTATATTTAGCAATTCAATGCTAAATGTGCAACTATCCATTTAGCTATATAAAATCGAAATCTACATCATTGAAGATTTCGATTTTGCCTCCTTTTGTCTTTACAAATATTGTTTCAATTTAATTAATCTAATTAATCAAATCAAACCAAAATTCAACCCAATATTAAGTGTTCATTTGGTCTTCTAATTAAAAATTAATTCGTGTAAGTCCAACATTTAATCATAAGCTTAAATTCCGATATTATTAATTCGTTCCTTTCCTTTGTTTATTTTCTTTTTAGTAACCTCTATTTAATTTTCTTACTTTGCTTTATAACCTTTCCTAAAGGCCAAGTAGGAAATCTAATTGAACTTATATAATTCAAGCTCTAATAAGCCCGGAATTAATTTAATCTCGTTAGAATTGATTCCAACTTATTAACCAAATGTCATTCATTAAAGACAATTAACTAAAATATGACTCCCAAATACCCCTTGGGAGGATATGTGGTTTCTACACAAGACAGTAAAAACAAACCAAAACATTTAGCAGAGGCATATTATTCAAAATCTTCCATTGGAAGCAATTTATAATAAATATACATCTTATTATACATTGAACTTAAAACAAACTTGTTTCAAACCATACATACATTATATCACATGAACTTAATAAAAATCCGTCCCAAAAACCAAAATCAGCCTGAAAATATAGTTATTACAACTTACAACAATTCAAAGTTATACACTTGAGATGCAAGCCAACATAAGAGCAAAAATACATGTTTTATTAAAATAACAACTCAGACTCCTTTGGCTATTGCAGTTGACTTGTCCCAGTCCTTAAGTCCTTCTTTTTGAACCTACATGGGAAAAATCTACCGTGCTAAGCATATAGCTTACTGAGTAATAACTAACTAAGTCTAACCATAAAAGATACTGAATCACAAAAGTATCCCAACAAACTAAAATTCACAACACAATAAGATTTATTAATGAAAACACTTCACATTCTAAAGCCAGACATTTCAATAGTAGAACATAACATACATAAATATAGAATAGATTTTCAGAATAGGGTGTTAACCCATCATATAAAAAATAGGGTTTGTTTCTTATCAAAGCTTATCAGAGATTAAAGCATAAAATGAGTTAGACTATAAATCTATGAATAGAAGTGGATAACCGGAGTTATACAGAAGATACCATGATTGGCATCACTAAATAGAAGAGAACAAAGTTCTAGAAGAGACCAAAGTCCCGACACTGAAGAGTCTAAAAGAGATCAAATTCCCGACACCAAAGTGTCTGAAAGAGACTAAAGTCCCAACATCTAAGCGTCCAAAAGAGACTGAAGTCTCAAAACTGAAGTGTCTAAAAGAGACCAAGTCTTGACACCGAAGTGTTTAGAAGTAGCTACAGACCCTTCTAGGCATGCCTATTTACCCACGACTTAGGATTTGATAGTTTCAAAACCAAACAAGTTCATTTCATGTGCATAGTAATTAGTCAATCAAATTTACAGGCATCAAACAATTCAGACATTCATTGTCTCAAGTACAGAACACAATAAGCATAAAACACAATTCAAATCAGTGCTAAACAGAATAAAATAAAGTGTGAGCATCCTAGAGATTATTGACAGCTTTGTAAATCATTCACTAGAGCAAAATCAATAATAAACAAAACAATCAAAGCAAAACCATCAAAAACTTCTTACTGAATTACATACAAATACTCAAAGATCACTTACAAACATTTACTTACAATTGAGTTCATCTAAATTACTTGCAAAATACTCAAGGATTACTTACTAAATTTCTTACTAATATTCATCAAGAATTACTATTTCTTACTAGATTACTTATTGAATTACTTACAAAATTTACCGTCTAAATTACTTACTAAATTGACAGTCTAAATTACTTATAAAAGCTCCCTTTTTGTTTATTGCCTTAAAATCCCAGTAATATCTGGAAGTGGTCGCTTTATGCGTTCCTCTATAACATTTAACACAAACACATATTACTATTGTGCATGATTATGAAATCATTTATGCAGATTCATGTATACTAAATACGTATGATGAATGTTCATGACAAATTCTCAGGTTTCTTATCCTTAATCTTGTCACATTATCAATCATGTGAAACCATACTCAATTGCTCAATCCAGATTTATCTCATATCTAACTTTCAGGTCCACTTTGCTCAATTATTAACGTCAGGAAGGTGAGGAAATTTGATAACACTTCTTTCTAAAAAGTTGTTCTCCCAAGTCTTAAGTTTATAATGAAACCAAGATCATTCCATTTGGTTCAGTATAAAGTTATACTCAAAAGATTTCAGACTATTCTTAAGCTTCAATAGAATTCTTATCTCACATTCAAATTAGAATGTGTAATTCTTAGAGGCAGAATTAGAATTCAATCTCTTCTTACAATCTGTAGCTTATGTCTCTGGTTTAATTCAGAATCAATAATCATCTCATTCAGAGATCTAGAGATCAAGATATAGTCCAAATGCCAAAGTATGTTAAGTAAAAATCATCCCAGTTATCATTCTTCAGTACAACATAATTTCATCTTAAAGTCTTCAATCAATCCATTTTAGGTGGTCCTAATTTTGGTGAATATGAATATCAATGTATTAGGAGTCTACTGGTTTAATTCTCATGTCAATTGGATGTCTGTAGAAGAAGTTATAACAAAAAGATCAAAGTATGTTTAGAAAACAACCCCTTCAGATAAAACAAGGAAGTTGCAATCGTGCACATGCACAACCACGATACGTTAGGTGAATCAACAAAGTTCTGATCGTACAGAAGCACGATCGTGACTCACTACATTTATCAACGAAGTCACGATAGTGTATAACATGACCAACCTCCTTCTTCTTCACCGCACCTAATTTTCTTCTTCTTTTTTGATTCTTTTTCCAGCTTTTCTCACTTCTATCTTATTCAATGAACACATATAACACTTAAACCAATTCTTCTACTTCCATTTTCGCTCCTCACAACTCAAACAAATAAAAAATCCTAGATTCAACACAAACACCAAAAATCAAAACTCATATATAGTTTTTTGGGCATAATTACGGTACTTTACGTTTCATCATACACTTGTACAATTACTTTCACCATTTTATTTCACTTCCCTATCATCTGAACTCATTCTCAACATAACTCAAAGTTAAGTTTATATTCAAACACTAAAAACTGATACATGCATGTATTGCACCATTTACTACTCTCTCTCTCCATTATTAAAGTTGTAACACTAACAACTTACAAATCAAAACAGAACCCATAACTATAGGGTTCTACTCCACATTTTCTGCTATGGTATACTTTACTAAGTTTATCATTAAACTAGATACAATTAGTGTTGCACTTCCATTGCTCGATAATATCAACTCATCTTTCTCATCACTGTTACCGAATCTAGTCAACTTACATAACTCATGCATGTACTCATTTTCAGTGCTACAAAAACATTAACTTCAGTTCCAAAGTATCTAGAAAACTATAACATAACTTACTTGTTTCTTCAGCCAAAATCCCAGCTACGATAGTGAAGAGTAAGGCTTCGGTGAGGACAAAGCAAAAACGAGAGAAAATAAAGAGCTACAACATTTTTGTCTTACACACTTGTAATATTGTACTTTCTTAACTCATTGAAACGTGGCCCCATTGCATGAGGGCTATTTTTCATCCATACAAGCTACCACATGTCTCCAATATGTTATGCCATTTGTCACACAATGAATGATACCACATGTCAATAATTCATAAGTTTAATCATACTAAATTTTATGCACCAACTTAACTTATCCCTTAACAATTTTCCTAGTCCAAAATTCCAAAATACTTGAAATATAACAAAATTACCAAATCATATTTATAAATCCATTTTACCCAGAAAAAGTCAATGAATGCATGTATAACTTATTTGAATGTGTCAAAATTCATATGTACATATCAGTGAATATTCAATTAAGCAAAGCATATAGTACACTAAAATCCATCAATTTTCTAACCCCTAATATGGGGTGTTACATGAACTCTTGAATTACTAAATATTATGAGAATACATATTTCAAATTAGATGTCCAATTGCAAACTCTATTATGAACCATATTATAGTCATCTGCACAATAAAAGGGTATAATTATCGTTTTGCCTTTATTTTGATTTTTTTCTTCTAGATCTCCTGCTTCACTCTATATGGCGATTAACACACAAGATCTCATCTTGGTGTTAAGACCTAATGGGTAGCTATTCCATCAAATAACTGGAGCCAGTTCAACCGCCAATCTCCATAAAACATCTAGAAGCGATGATATCACTATAAACTCTTTATTTGAGTGAATATTCCCTAATACATGTTTCAATTAACAATTCTAACATGCAGAAACTAGATTGATACTTTGTAAAAATCCATTTCAATCATATCAAGAATCATAATGAAACACACATGAGTTCACCACTCATCAAGATTGTGGTTCGTAATAAAAAAAATGCTAAAGTGTATATTTTAAGATTAAGGAAATGACCTACTTTATTCTCTAAAAACATATGTGATTCCAGATTCATTTTATAGTGCCATTATCGATAGTCAACTACTATCATAATATGAAACTCATCATTCCCTTGAAGTAAAATTCTTTACTTACACGAAGATAAATCACAATACTATAGTCTAAACCATAATCAAGTGACCAACTTGATTATTCAATAGCGAATCAAGTAATTTCGATTCCAATAATATACATGTTTCCCATACATATTTATGTATATGTATATTACTTACAAAAGAATCTTGGTACCTTATGACTAGTTATATTATGCTCAATCAAATAAAACCAAACTCTTTTGTTTTTTAATAATAAATATTTTCATTACAAAAAAAACTGGAAGAAGATTAAGTTATATGTAAATACACATGCTTTCCAGGGCATTGTATTTACATAACCCCAACAGTTATTGCATGAAAGGATTAGAAAGGCTCAAAATAAGGATCCAGACTTTATGAAGCTTATTGAGAAGTTGAAACAAGATTCAAGTTCTGAGTTTAAGTTGAAAGAAAATGCATTGTGGTTGAAACAGAGATTATGTATACCTAATGTTGATGATCTGAGAAAAGAGATTTTGGAGGAAGCACACATAGCAACCTATGTTATGCATCCTAGTACTACCAAGATGTATAATACGCTAAAACTACATTTTTGGTGGCTAGGGATGAAGATGCAAGTGGCATAATATGTTGCTAAATGTTTAACTGGTCAACAGATTAAGACAAAACATTAGGCTCTGGTTGGGAAGTTACAGTCATTGCTTATTTTGGAGTGAAAATGGGAGAGGATTATTATAGATTTTATTATAGGTTTACCGAGGACTATGAGGAAACATGATGCCATACGGGTTATTGTTGATAGAATGATGAAATTAACCCATTTCTTACCTATGAGGGAGAATAATACACTAAAACAGTAGGCCCAGAGGTATGTAAATGAGATAGTGAGATTCAATGGAGTTCTATTATCTATTGTGTTTGATCGAGACACATATTTACTTATAGATTTTAGGGCAGTCTACAATAAGCTATGGGTATAAGGTTAAATTTTAGTATAACATTTAATCCTCAAACAAAGAGTGAGAGGACTATTAAGACTATTGAGGATATGTTCAGAGCTTGTGTTTTGGAGTTCCAAGGAGCATGAGATCAATATATAACTCTTATGGAATTTGCATACAACAATCATTATCACAGTAGTATCAGTATGGCTCCATATGAGGCGTTGTATGGCAGAAAGTGTTGAACATCTTTGTATTGGAATTAAGAGGGCCTAAGGATTGTTGAAGGCCTAGAGTTGATTCAAGATACTATTGATAAGGTTAAACTGATCTGTAGTAGAATTAAGGCAACTTTGGATAGATAAAAAATTTATACAAATCAGCATCAGAGAGATAGGGAGTACCAAGTGGGAGATAAAGTGTTTCTAAGAATATCACCTTGGCAAGGAGATTAGGTTTGTTAAAAAGGATAAATTAAGCCCTAAATACATTGATCTCTATGATATTACTGAGAGAGTTGAACCATTGGCATACAGGTTAGCATTACCAGCTAAGATGACTTAGATTCATAATGTGTTTCACTTCAGTATGCTAAAGAGGTATCGATCAGATCCGACACGTGTTACTAACACTAGAGGTTGAAATTGCAAGTAATTTGAGTTATGTGGAGGAACCGGTTAAGATAGTGGGTCATCAGACTAAACAATTGAGAAATTGAATGATCCCATTAGTAAAGTCATTTAAAGGAATCATTCAAGAGAAGAAGCTACATTGGAGACTGTAGAGCATATGAGGAAACAGTACCCCCATCTGTTCGGTTAATTAGGTAAGAATTTCAAGAATGAGATTTCTTAAAGGGGGAGAATTATAATAGTTGACTTTTCAAATTGAGGGATTAGAAGCCTAACCTATTGCATAAAAACCATATCATTGAAAATTCATGAATTGCATTTGATCCACATGCATATCAATAGCATACACACTTGAATTATGAATTATAAATTAGTACACATTGCAAAGAATGCATATGCACTCAATTGACTTATTATGGGGTATGAAAGGTTTAAAATGATCACAATGTGAATTGTGTATTGTTTATGCCTTGCATTTTGGTTTGATTGATTACAAGTATTAAATTTAGAATTAATCAATACAATTGGAAAATTGATGAATTAAAATGTATTTTTAGTCTAGGAAAGATGCCAAGTGATAAGACAAATTGATACATGGGAAATTAGGATAAATAAGCTTATAAATCAGTGAAATTTGGTATAGATAAATGAGGAAATTTTGGCATAGTTAATTAATTGACAAATGGAATTGATTATAGAGCGAAAAAAGGACTAACAACTAGGTGACATTTGGGCAACTTAAGGAAGGGACAAATGACTTACTTGCTTAAGGACATATGTCAACCTAATTTGGTGACACCTAGCATTTGATGAGTCATGCTACACAGGAGTAATTTCAGTTTGTTCATTCTTCTCTTCTTTCTTACCTCTCACCATCGAAACACTCCCAAATTTTGTATCTTACTTCAATTTCATACTTACACACTACAAGATCCATACAAGAAAATTTGCTCAATGATATTTATAATCTGCTATCGTCATTTAACCTTTACTAAAAACATTATACTTTCATCTTGCACTTGGATGATCTTGCATGCATGGTGAGCTGGATAGACTTATTTAATTGAACTGGAATTGGAAGCCAAATAAGTAAGTAAAGTGTTTCTCTTATGGCATGTTATAATTAAAATCCTAGAATGAACGAATTAGGATGGATTGTATATGATGTTAATGATGAATTATGCTGGAAATTGATACTTGAATTGGATTGGGATTTGAAGTATAATCAAGTGAATTTATGTTAATGAAAGTTTCTAATATAATGATCTTGAAATGAGAAAGAATATGACTACATATATAATAAAATGAATTATATTTTTTTATTCTAATGTATGAAAGACAATAGTTATAAGTTGCCAAATGAATCAATTTGAGTTAGAATTGGAGATGAAGTTAGTGTGGAATTGACATATAATTAAGGTATATTTAAGCTATAAATTAAAAAATATGATGAAGATGTTTGAAATTTGAATAAAGGAAATGAATATAGAAAATCAAAAGAAAATGGGTTGTCCATGATTATGGCACTCATCCCACAACCGTGGGTAGATACATTAGCTTCTGTCACGATCATGTGAAGGTACCCCACAACAGTGGGCAAGGTTTTGATATGGTAAATTATGTTTTATGCAATTGTTGAATCATATGAGGACAAGACACTTTATATTGGTGTATTTGAACTTAATTGAGGCTTGAAAATTAACTTAGTTTGATATTGGAATAAGTGGTTAAGGGTTTTATAAGTTTAGGTTATTAATTGATGTTAAAACTTAAAGAATGGATTGTTTTGATATCAATGTATATGAATTTGGGAAGTATGACTTGTTAATGATATAAAGATGTTCTTATAAATGCAAATGTGATTCAAAAGATATGAATAATGCAAACTAGTTACAAATAAATAAGTGATGAATTTGGATAATAAAACTTACTTAAGGCATAACCTTATTGAAAACAAGTTATGTACAAGATATAATATTTGAATGATCAAGACTTGTGATTAATGACACATATGCAGGAAAACTCAATTGAGCATGCATTGAACAAAAAACATATATATATATGTTTATAATTGAGTACTTATTTGATTAAACAAGTTAGTAATATGTACTTATATGTGTATTCATGATTTAGAAGCACAAATTGACCAACAACATCCAAACATTGCCAGTCCGCCAAGCAAATAGCTATCTTAAGCATATTGTGAGTTGACCTAGATGTTTTTGAAGTAAATCACTTGTTAATATAGAAATCTAATATAATATGTAAACTACACAAGAAGGGGGTTGAATTCTGTAATCTTTTTGAAAATATTAATCTTTTGAGATTTCTTTACAAAAATTCAAATGATTATTAAAATACTTTGCTATAGTTGATAAGTAACGTAATTGCAAGCAATATCATCTACTCATCTGACAATAAGAAAATTAAAAGATAAGGGCTAGAGAATAGACACTGCAATTTTATACTGGTTCACCCTAAACCTTGGGCTACGTCCAGTCTTCAGAGTTTGTCTGAGATTTCACTATATTCGTCAACTTTACAAGTATTATTTCTACACTTACAGAGCCTCTTCAAGTCTCTCTCACAAAGTATTCTTTATCAACTGTATTAGCCTCTCCAGGCTCTATTCCTTTCTCTCTCTAAAAAATGTATTTTTGAGCTTTAGGTTACAGATGTATTCACTAACTTCTTTCACACTTTGAATACAGAAATTTTCTAATGTAAAAACACTTCGTTTTTTATTCTTCAACTAGAACTAGTATTTATAGCCTAAGTCTCCAACTGTCTTCTTGAAAACTACTTCTTGAATCTTTTGAAAATGGTTATTAGTTGTGTTGGACCCCGTTTCCAGAGCCCAACATCGGACACGGAAGCGTGAGGCTAGGGCTTGGAGGGAAGACTTAGAAGTTGAAAAATTTAGAAGAAAAGATCCCTCGAAAGCAAAGGTGGGCATCGCCGCAGCATATGTTATCTCACTGCGGTGAAACCTTTCGGGAGCCTACGCTGCGGCAAACCCGCGAATTCATCTTCACAGCGGCGAGCAAATGGTCTCGTCGCGGTGAAAGCCTTTTTCCCCTCCGAGCCCATAACTTAAAATTTTCAGCCATTTTCATCAAAACAACTCAACCCAAAATAAACTCAAAAAGCAAACTTAAACATACACTCAAGCAATCTTCTAAA
>JAOSBK010028505.1:0-11924 GCA_027568895.1 Erythroxylum shatona | reverse complement strand
TTCAATCTAGAGAGATCCGATTGGGGTGTTTTTAGTTTTAAATAATCGAGAGGCATGAAATTTTCATTTTAGCTTAGAAATAGGATTTCAATTTGGGTCCTAGGAATTTAAATTTCAGGAGGGAAATTAGGGTGAATCTTTCGAGATATGTTCGGAAGTAATTGAAATGGGTTCATGTTTAAGGTTTGACCTGGTGGAGAATTCCTCCCTCGTGGGATGCGCGTCCAGATGTCACTTAGGACGTCAGACCCGTGACTCACCAGGGTGGGGTTCCAACATCATTAAAGCACTTCTTATTACTATGTTGGTTTAAGCACTTCTTATTATTATGTTGGTTGAAGCAAAAATGTATCCTCTATATAAAATGCACATCACTAAATAACTTACTGCTTTCTTTCTTATTAACTTTCATCCTATAAGCATGTAATAATGTTTGTAAAGAGTTGGTATGAAGACATGTAACAAAGTATGTATAGTGGTTTCAAAAGGACCAATGCATATAACAAAGTATAAAATAGAACATATAATGAACATGTAACTAAATATTTACAAAACATATAATAAAACATGTATAGAGCATGTAATTAAATTGTTATTATCCTCATAAAAATTCTCAATCTGTTTAATGAAAGTAATTTTGTATGCAAAAAAGGGATTCACTCCCAATTACCTTAGTTTAACGATTAATAATTTGGTTTACAATATAAAAAAATTGATGTTGTTTCTTTATTATCTTATAATACTTTCCATTATAATATTTTGTACCTATCAACAACGTATTGTTGACAATAAAATAACAACATACTAAATTCTTTTTTAAAAAATATCTTATATCTAGCCATATAGAATCTCTGTCGTTTGTTATTTATAGTTGTTACTAAAATCAGAATGGAATCAATGAAGTACCACAAGTACCAACATCAACCACCATATACCATTAATGATTGAATAAAAAATGCAATTTATACAATTTTATAAGTGTTAAAGAAATTAGTTGAACAATAATTTAAAACTGGGTCTTAAAATATGAGAAAGAGAAGATAAATTGACAATTGTCACTATCTCAACACAAACAACAGGAAATATAATCATCTTCAGAAACCAAATTCATACAATTAACAAATCACAAAAAATAATGAACGGAACACATAAGAAATGTTTCTAATGTGATTCAAAATGTGGGGCTAAACATCCAATCATCTTTGATTATGATTTGTTCATGTTTTGTCAAATGTTTCAAAAGTTTTTATTTTTATTTTAATTAATTTTATATTATATTGAAAAACCATTTAGAAATTATGTTATAATATCATTATAGGTATTTAATATAATGGCACCTAGTAGAAACAAGGGAAAGAAGGTGGCAACTAATAAAGTTGTTCCTCCCACATAACAACTAAATCAGTATGACCCTATCCAATAAAAACAATCAACTTTATCTACTAATAAAGCCAGTCAACAACAACCTTTATCTGCCTAACTAGTGCTACGGGATCTTTAGGTCTGTTAATCTTTACCGCCTATATTTAGACTTATGCTCAAATATATATTTATATGTTTAATGTGTTTTTCTTATCATTATTCTTTTATTGTCAAGTTCCAATACCAACATCGAAAAAAGAGGTAGAGGTATTACTAAAGGTTTTGAGTTGCAATATATGAATGTTGTAATAAGTATTAAGTTATTTGTACATATTGATATCTTGCAAGGTTGTCTTATTGACAAGATTCAATCGATAAAATTGTCCAGTGAGTTAAGGGGTCATTATTAGGACTGAATTGTCTGACCTTCAGCATGCCAAATAGATGAAAATTTGCTATAGAATACTTTAGACAAAGTTTTCGGTAATTTTTCAACTTATTTAATTGTATGCAATTTTTTTACTTATTTAAAGATTAATTTAACTGTTACTTGTTGTTCACAAATGATGCTCAATATAGTCGATATCGAGAACCATGAAGTTTCAAGTTGTGTGAGTTCAATATTGAAACAAAGGGCCAATAATCATCGTTATCGAATACATGAATACTACAAATATTTTCCTTCGAATAAGGAGGAAAGGAGACACATTCCTAAATGGGTGAATCTAAAAAATTGGAGCCAAATGTGTTACTATTAGGCCTTTATCAATGTTAAGGTTTGTCTTCTTTTTCTACACATTCGCTTCCATTAATCTTGTTATACAATTTAATGACTATTTCTTTTCTTTATTTAGGAAAAGAGTGAGAAAGTCAAGGTTAATAAAGCAAAAATGAAAACTCCTCACAACTAAGGCTCCAAATTATTTATTGTTTTACCAAATTAATTTGTAAGTTCTTTGTTTATAAGTTATAATTATATCATTAAATACAATATTATTTATTGTGATTCAATTCCTTTTTTATAAAACAAAGTCAGAATGAACTACATAGAGAAGAGTGTGATAGGATCATACTCTACAAACTGACACACTTCAAAGAAGGTGAAGGCTAGACATCTGAAGAAACGTAGAATAATTATGTAAGTATAAAATTTTGTTTAAATTTTAACTTTATTTATTTATGTAATACTAACTAATAATATTTGAATTAAATATTAATTTTATTTTAAAATTTTAGAATAAGATGCAGGAGTTATTGCAAAGATCGTTGTCTAACATAAATGAGCCAAATATAAATGACATTTGCAATAACATGCTTGGTACAAGATCCAACTACATCAAAGGTCTTGGGTTTGACTCAAGACAACTGCTTCATCCTCATTAAGACCAGCAAATGTTAACCATCTTTAAGAGGAGAACCAATTACTTAGGGCAAAATTAGAAAGTAATGAACAAAAATTAGAACGTAATAAACAAAAGTTGGCCAAGCTTGCAAAAATGGTTAAACAAATAATGGGCTCAAATTATTTAAGTATGATGAAAATGAGTCTTAGTTTATACATAAGTATTTTGTTAACATTTGAAATTAACATTTAATGACATTTAATTGTTTATATAAAATGATTATAATTTCTAATTATTTTTAATTATATTTTCATAAAATAAATTATAAAACAAAAATCTAAATATTACAAATAATAACATGGTTAAAAATGTGTCCAATAATTAAAATTAACATGATAAATTTTTTGGAAATAATGTTGATTAAACAATAAAAAAACATAGCTAAAAATTTTACCCACAAAAATATAATCAGCGCAAATAATGTTCAATGATGATAAAAATTTCGTCGATAAAAGTTATCACCTACATTTACAGTAATGTAGCTAATAACATTTTGTCACAAAATATAAGCGTAATAAAATATCATTGGAGATGATGCCACGTATTGTCATCTGTCTGTTTTTGCTATGTATTATTCTCGTTGCGAAATATAATTTGCAACAATCTGGTAAACATCAAAAATAGTTTTTTTGCTACTGAGATTTTACAACGATATGATCGACGATTTAGTATCATCGCTAAATATTTTTAGCCAGTTTTGTTGTAGTAAGTTGACAGCAAACTTTGAACATTAGATAAAAATATACTTTTTATTATATAAACATAGTAATTCTCTTATTATATACTCATTGAATTTTTTTCAAATAAATAAGTAAAATCATTCTAAAAGACATATAACATACTTTTTTTATCATAAAAAAAACTTAAACTTTAAAATTCTACTAATTTATAATTAAACTATAAAATTTTAATTTTCAATGACTATAACAACTTAATTACAAGTTACAAATGAATCATATTACCTTATTTAATTTCAAAATGACATGATTCATTTATATTTTTCTAAGTTGTTTTAGGATTTATCCTAAGCATCAATGTTGTAGTAGTTTTTCTCTCAAAGTTGTATATTTCCTTTTCTAAAGGACTTTGTTTACCATAGCCGTAACTTGCTCCAAACAATGAAGTAACTTCATTTTATCATCTAACTTTTTCCTTTTGTGATTGGATCACAGTTAATGTATATGAGTCTTAACAAGCATTTCAAACTTCAATTTTGTTGCTTTTAACCCAAATTAATTTTTTGACGACATGGTCTTAATAAACTTGCTTCATATTTTTATAAAATTTATTTCGAATTGTGATTAAATTATCCCATCAATTAGGATCTTTTTTATTAACTTTAGAATCGAGATTCTCAACTTTCTTTTGCTTTTGAAATAAAATAACATTTTAATTTTTCCAAACCTTGAAATTTACTACCATCTTTTTTTCCACATTATTCAAAATTTTACTTTTAGCAACATTTTTCTCCAAAATTTTAGCATTATCATTATTGTGTCTATGTCTTTTTTTTTTATCAATCATAGCAGAATTATCAACCATTTGTTTTCATATTTTTCATAAAACTATAATAGAAACAACTTATTATTCATGCATACTTTCAATATTGTAGCTCTATTTAGATCAAATATCACGTAACCATCTTTAGAAAAGTGTATGATGTAACCTTTGTCAACTAATTGACCTGCACTAAAAAAATTAATCTAAATTTGACAAAAATAAGACATCGGTAATGATAAAACAAAGGGGGTAGTAGTTTTGCAAACTTTCCAATTTTACCATGGTCATCTCTAACACAAAAATAAACAAAAGTAATCAAAAGTGAAATAATAAAAAATGCCAAAAATTTGGTAACGTAGTTCAGCAAACCTTGCTTACATCTGCGGGGCACTTACCCACCTTAACACTTTCACAAAAGTACAATAAATTTACCAAGGCTTTACTAAGCCGACACTACTCAACCCTTGACCCTATTTCTCAACCTCACTTCCTATGAAATTTTTTCACACCCAATAACACAATCGACTTGTGTTAACCTCGACAGTTGATTTTTCTAAACAACTTTTAATTAAAAGATAATGAATAAAAAATAACTCAAGTGATGACTCAACTAAGAATAAAAACAGAATACGCTTGAGACAAAAGAGAACAACTTTCCGATGAGTTCTGCTGCTCCAAAATGGATCTGAAAATTGTTCACAAAAATTGACAGAATCATGCAATACTCTGAACTACCTAACAACAAAAGTCAATACACACCCGTGAACCACTTGGAAGATTCCACACCCATGCAACTAATCAACACCGCATTAATACTTTCATCCCAGATGATTGTAACAAACAACCAAGCTCACCTCTATTTTTACACAACCATGCAGTACACAGAAAAATCAAGAACCCAGCAGCAGTGACACACACCAATAGAGATTAACAATGTGAGTCACCTTATAAGATCAAAAGACCCAGTCATGAGTCACTCCAATCTATAGACAAAAAGTTTTTCATGCCCATATCCAAAAATCAATCAACTAATTGAAGGATTGGCAACACCAAGATGGAATGCTCATTCACTACTGCAAACACCCAAAAAGCAAAAACGATAGATCAACTACGTGAGGAGTCCTCAAAGCAGTTTACATACACACCTCCAATAAAAACAATTCACTTTATTCCTATACCTAAAATCTAGCAACCACATCTCTTTGAATCCAAGTCCAATTAATATCTTATATGTCCAATTAATAAATAAGATGTCAAAACTCAATAAAAAGATATATACTATATATCTTAACAATCCCCCTTTTTGGCATTTTTGTCACAACTCTTAAGCTCCCCTTAAAGAACGTAATTGGATATATAAATATTGAATCCAGATTGCTCCCCCTTAATTTAATATTCAATAGGCAACATAAGCACAAGTCAAGCATAAACCACAAATCACAAAAGATTAAATACAACTTCAGTCAAATCTTATCTTCTCCCCCTTTGGGACAACATGTGCCAAAAAGACTAATTCAAGGAGCACCAAGAAAGCGTAAAACTCGCTACTTTAAGTGGCGAAGAGCATCAATAGCCACTTGAATGATACCTTCAATCCTCTCAATTCTAGTAAAGAGAGCTACATGAGGATTGACAAAAGTCATCCCTGAGACATCCAAGAGGCTAGATGTGGTGTACAACAAATCCACTACCCATGGTTGACAAAAAATCCTTGGAGAGATGTTCATCAAGGCCATTAACTCAAGTATACTTGACTCTATCCTAGGAACCTCATTGACATATAAAAATTGAGAGATTAAGCAAGGAAAGTATAGTAAAAAATGTCACTTACTCTTAATGGCCAACATAGCTTCAATAATGAGGTGTCCAAGATTGAATTGCACCCCTGTACCGATCGTATAAATCAATTTGGCATGTGCTCAATAGATATAAACAACATGTGTTCTCAGAATCTAGTTGTTCACAACTAATTTAAAGAGCACGAAATAGTTTTGAGTAAGCATTGAAGTCTTATTCAAAATATCATAAGATAAATTGTAGTAAAATTCTTTTATCAGATTTGCATCATAGTCTTAGTGAAGCTTGTAGTAAAAATCGCTTTGATAATAAGTATTTAGACTATGTTGTTGAAACTCCTCTAAGTTGATTGAATGATAGAGAATAAAGTCGACAGTATTGAGGGTCGTCCATTTCTGTTCAACCACGAAAGAGTAGAACTTGAAGGAAATTGCATTATCCACTTTTAGGTGGACATAAGAGTTACGTCAAGGTGGTCGGATTATTTTTCGAGCCCGCACCTTTGTACATTTCTGAGGAACTGTAGGAGGCATAATTGGTAGAACAGGTGCTACCGAAGTCTCATCAAAATCCGAAGCAGAGTCTTCAACCATGGATAATATGACCTTAGTAACATTATCATCTGGATCTGGTACTTTGTCTTGAACTGAGGTAGTTTCGTGAATATCAATAGGATCCGCAGAAGATGACCCAACCCCGGTGAATCTCCTATTAGGTTTCGGATTAAGCATTAATCGACTAGAACGACATATTGGAGCTACTATCTTCTTTTCTAATATAGAAAAGAACATTTTCTCTTTATTCTTTCCCATATTTTCCGAAAAATAGCAAAATCCCAACCAAAATCAACAAATTGAATCAATGTTGAAATGTAACGAAGCAATAACATAGAGAGAAGATATGGGTCTTTAATGGAGATTCACAAATTGCACATATGTACTGAGTTCACAGTGGAAAAAGCTTTAACCGAATGTTGTGTGTACCTTAAGAGCTTGAAAGCCAACACATATGAGAAATAGATGAAGCTTCAGTGGTGATGTCCTTTTAAATCCAACTTAAATCCAATGCCTACGATGAAAATGTCATCAACACAACTACGAGAGTGATTTAAAGCTTAGGAGTAGATAGATAGAGAGACGTTAGAGGAGTGTTGGTGAGTAGAGAAAGACACCTAAGGATTTTAATCCCTCTAATGAAAAACTTTTTTTAAAACTTTCTTTTTTAAAACTTCCCTTTTTTAAATAATAATACATCAATAATGTAGAGCACAAAGTCCCAAAGCCCATCGAAGAAGTTCAAACCTTACTACATCAAGAGATTTTGTAAAGATATCTGCCAACTACTTTTCTGTATATACATATGACAAGGTGAATAATTTGCTTTCCTTAAGCTCTCGAATAAAGTGATACCTAAGACCAATATGTTTCATTCTTGAATGCTGAACTTGATTCTTAGAGATATATATGGCACTCTTATTATCTCATAAGATAGTTAACACATTCTAATCAATCCCATAATCTTCTAACATCTGTTTCATCCAAAGAAGTTATGAACAACTACCTACAATGATATATTTTGCCTCAGCGGTCGATAGTGAAATTGAATTCTATTTCTTACTATACCAAGAGATCAAATTGCTTCCTAAGAAGAAACAACCTCCTGAAGTGCTTTTATGATCATTTAGGTTTCCAACCCAATCCGCATAACTATATCTAGCTAGGTAAGATGTCGAGTCAAATGTATACCATATCCTAAAATCAGATGTTTTGCTTACATACCTGATAATCCTCATGATCACTATCAAGTGTGTTTCTTTTGGGTTTGCTTAAAAGTGAGCATATACGCCAATGCTATAATAGATATCTGGCCTACTTATAGTTAAATATAATAAACTTTTGATCATGCTTTGATATAGACTAACATCAACACTTTTACCATTCTCATTTCTATTTAGTTTCATTGAGACACTCATATGTGTTCTCATTTATCTGACATCCTCAAGACTGAACTTCTTTATTATACTGTTGGCATATTTGGTTTGCAATATAAAATTTTCATCCTTCACTTTAAGTTGCAAACCTGAAAAGAAATTCAGCTCACCTAACATACACATTTCAAATTCGGACGTCATTAATTTAACAAATTCATCTACCATCTTTAGCTGTGTAGCACCATCATAAAATCATATTTTAACTTTTTAATAAATAGAGTCAACATTACCTCGTTTATATCCTTGCTTGATAAGATATTGTGTGAGCCTTTCATACTAAGCCCTTGGTGTTTGTTTAAGACCATAAAGAGCTTTCTTTAGCTTAAAAACCTGATTTGCAAGGTTTTGAATCAATAAATCCTTTGTGTTGCTTAACATACACTTCTTTCAAGATAACTCCATTCAAAAAAGCAGTCTTTACATCCATTTGACAAAGTTTAAACCCCTTCAGGCGTGCTATACTCAATAATAGTCTGATAGACTCAACTTATGCCACCGGTGCAAAAGTTTTGTCAAAGTTTATTCCTTCAACTTGAGAATATCCCTAAGCTACTAACTTTTCTTTTTTTCTGGTTACATTACCCTTTTCATCTATTTTATTTTGAAACCACCATTTTGTTCCAATCACATTAGCATTCGATGGTCTCGACACTAATTCCCATACATCATTCTGTGTAAATTGAATTAACTCATCTTGCATAGCTACTACCTAGAACTCATCTTGTGGAGCTTCTTTAACATTCTTTGGCTCGAATGAAGATGTGTAGCACCAGTATCCTACAAGTTCTCGATAATTAATTCTTCTTTCACTAACATCTCCAATGAGGCTCTCTACTAGATGATTTCTTCTTATTTGAGAGAGAGAATCCTGGTTTAAATCAAATTCTCTTGAGTTTTGAACATTTAAAGGAATAATTTACGCATCCAGTGTTTTAGTTGATTCATCATCTAAAGTAACTGACAATTCTTCAATTTGCGCAACTACTTCCTTAGCAGCAACTAACTGCAAATTTGGGCAATTTTTTAATCTTATCTCATTACTTGTTTGAACTGGTTTAGAAGGTCAGTCATGTAGATTTTCTTTTGCCACTTGTCCATTCAACAAACATACATCATCTATCACAACATTTATGGACTCTAGCACTTTCTTAGTTCTTTGATTATACACTCGGTAAGCTTTACTATGAGTTGAATAACCAATAAAGATTCCTTCATCACTTTTTCTCTCAATTTTTTTGAGTTGTTCCTTATCTCTAAGAATGTAGCACTTACTCCTAAAAACATGAAAGTAACTCACATCTGATTTCTTTCCCTTCTAGAGTTCATAGGATGTCTTTTTCAATAAGCTTCGAAGATAACCTCTGTTACATATATATCATGTTGTATTAATTTCTTCAGCCCAAAATCGCATAGACAATGTACTTCCATTCAATATAGATCTGGCCATTTCTTGAAGTGTTCTATTTTTCCTTTCGGCAACTCCATTTTTTACGGAGTTTTGCGTGTTGAAAATTCTTGTATGTTGCCATACTCATCACAAAAGTTATTAAAGCTTGTATTCTCAAATTCCCTTCCATGATCCGATCGAATTTTTATGATAATTCAAATTATACATATGTGATTTTGGGATGAATTGGAACTCATTTGACTTATCTTAATGTGAATTTAAAGCTATCTTTGGTTATTTCTCACACATTTCAATTTTATTACTTAATAGGTGCATGAGGCATAAATTTCACTGTGGATATCGGATGAAAGTCATTTCAAGTACACCTTTAAAGAGGACTCCGAGTTCTACAATGTCCATGAAGACTCCAAGGAGAAATTCTATCGTCTAAGGGGTCAATATCGCACAATTGTGTAGAGGCCCAAAGGATGTCTGTTAAGTGGACAGTGCTTAGCCAACTCCTCTCCAGAGACCCGAGAAGGTCTGTTAAATAGACATGATGTCTGCTTAGTAGACATCGCCTAGCCAACAACACTCCAGAAACCCAAGAAGGTTTGTTAAATGGACATAATGTCCACTTAACAGATATTGCCTGCTCCATTTCGCTCAGAGACTTGAGAAGGTCCGTTAAACGGACATTAAGTCTATTTAACAGAATTTGTCAACCCAAGGATGATCTGTCTTCCCCTGTTTAGCAAAAACTAGGTTTTTTAAACCCAAAACACTATAAATACTCTTTTTTAAGACCTAAAGAGGGGTGAGACACTAAAAACAAGGCTACAACATAAAGAGGCACCTAAAAGAGGAAAAGAAGGGAGGAAAGAAGAGGAATCAAGCAATAACGACATTCTTGTTTTCTGTTCTCTCTACCTTCTCTCTCTACTCGTTCTTGGATGTTGATTGTCTTTATTTGTATGGATTCTATTATCATGTTTTGAAACTAACCCCATTTAGGGTGAGGGATGTAGCCTATTTGGGGGATGGATTTGTGTTTTATAGATTGATTGGTGTTGAATGAAAGTTCTTAGGTTATATTTATCTTTCTTACATTTCACTGTTGACTATGCTTGATCACCATAGATGCAATCTTAGGAATCATATGATGAACTGAGAGGTGAAGTATGATTTATGCACTAGGAAGATAAACCCATTAGATTTAGAGATAGAAATATCCTAAACTAGTGTGATAACTTATGGTTGCTTATTCTTAATGAATTTGGCTAGTTAGACTTCACATTAAGAAATGGTAATCAACTAGTTAGGTGTTCTCATATGTCTTGAGAGAGAATATGAGAAAAGTTGTGCAATTGTTATTATCATTCAATTAATTCCATAGTTTATTGATCAATCTTTTAAACTGGTGAACCCCAAAGCCCTAAGTTTAAATAATCAAATTTCCCCTGTTTGTTAAATTCTGGTCTTTGTAATCTATTGTCTACCCAAATCCAATCATCTTTTAAGTTTATTGTCACTTTCGTTCAAATAATTATGATTAATCCTTAGTGAGTATTTTAGTCCTTGTGTGAAACAATCTTGGAGTATTTAATTTGTAGGTACTAGAAATGACTCTGTGCACTTATAGATTGTAACGACCAAGTTTTTGGCGTCGTTGTCAGGGACTATTTATAATTGCTACCATTAATTCTAGTTATTTTTTATTTATTGCCTTAAGTTTTCTTCCATAAGTTAATTTTGAACCCTTTCTCTTTGTTTGATTTCAAGGGCTGCATACACTTAAGGCACTCAAGAAATTTGAATAACAATCAGCTGATTGAATTGAATCCTAAAATTGAATGCACTTATAGAAGGAACAACATCTAAAGAAGAGTGATGGCCAATTACAATCAAAATCTGATTCTGCATAAGAAACAACATATGGGGAGCGAACAATTCCATGAAGGAAATCAAGTTGAACAGGTTGTTATTAATCCTGTAATTAAAAAAATTCGATATTATCAAATGCCATTTATTACTGACAATCCCTCCTGCATTTGATTGATTGCAGCAGCAAGGAATTATGTGTAGCACCCCCTTACCATAGGACATATACCGGGACGCCCGTGGGTTAATTCCAATACACACCCTATGATAAGGTTGCGCTACAAACCATCTCTAACACTCCACATGGCATCAAAATCATAAAACATTAATACGAAATTCACTAATTTTTTGAAACCATAAATTTCTCATTTTATAACCTCGAAGCAGTAAATTACACAACTGGTATTTTCTATACATTACTCCAAAAGTAAATCAAACATAAACCTAGCTAGGTCATCCCTCAAAAAGTGCCAGCCGACCAACCTGTGAGCCATGACTTCCCTTGCCAACTCGATCTACACGACAGAAAAAGTCTCTCTGGAGCTATGAGTCTACACTCTCGGTCCTGAAAAATAATTTGCAATTTTGGGTGAGTTTGCGAACT
>JAOSBK010028387.1:0-11928 GCA_027568895.1 Erythroxylum shatona | reverse complement strand
ACAAATTATTCATTATATAAATATCAAATTAAATAAATGATAATAGAAGTCATATTGAAACTAATTCTTGTTCATACGCATAATTACTCTATTACATTAACAATTATTAATATATGGTGCTAAAATCATGCATCAAAGTTTACAATTAAAACCAACGGCATTTAATGATACAAGGGGCATTTAATGCATCAAAGCAAGTAATGCATCTATTAATTCACCATGGCAACTCATAAAAGTAGACATAAAGGTATTAATGAAGCATTAAAGAGGCATGATAAAAGAAACAAATTAAACAGGCACAGGAGAGAATGGACGAGAGAAACACAATCAATGGGAGAGAGAAGCTTTTATGTCCATTAATGGAACATTCATTAACGAAAAAAACTTAAGACAAAAGAAAACATTTATAATGAATGCCATTAATGGCATTGTTAATTCCATTTACGTGTTAACTTGGCAGGGAAGCATTTAATATTGTCTTTCCTTTCCTTCATCATCTTGATAATGTGAGTTTGGTGGAAACAAAACAATTATCATGTTTCATATAGAAGAAAGAGAGAAGACATGATCTTTCCTTTTAAAACCAAAAACATGTCGTAATTGATAAGGAAATTACTATAAAATATCTTCTAGATCATATATATCATGTATATAATTATATTATAATAATTCTTGATTTAATATCTTAAATGGAAAATTATTGATTCTCAAATCCATGGCTCTAATACCACATATTAATTATTTCTTGCATGATAAATTGCAGGATCTTAGAATCTAATAAGTTTTCAGAATAACATAAGCATACCTTGATCCATCGTATTTTCGATACTTTTCTGAATAGATAATCTTCAATAATCTTTTACAAGATATTCTTAGATTGTGCTTTCTCTCTCTTGGCCTTTGTTTTGTTATTTTCTATATATTATCTGATGGAGAGAGATACATGAAAGACTATATAAGTAGAAAGAGAGAGGAAGTAATTATGATTTAAAATTCAAACAACACCTTTTTGCATTATCCTTATCTTTACGTTCCATCAACGTAAATACATCATATTATTTATTTTAATTAAACCTAATACCTCTTATTCAAATAACTAATGGGATTTAATATACTTAAATGATTAAACCAAAATATATAGGTCACATAATGAAATTATATAACATTAGAAAGAGAAATTGAAAACTTTGATCAACAAGATCGATAATATGATTTTTGCATCTCAATTAGTACAAGTAATGAGTTATGATATTTTCGAGGGTGGACATCGCAATCATGAAATTTAGGCACCTAACAACAAAAGATGATTGACCAAACTAGTTGATTTTATAGGGAATCATATTTATAACAATCCATCTATTAATACTTATAATCTTAAGTGGAGAAACCATCCTAAAGAACAATAACGACAGAGGTCTCTACCTAAATTTCAACAACAACAACGACACTAATAAAGGAAGTCAAGTCTTCAAGAGCTCATGGAGAAATTTATTATTACATTTGAGACTTTTTTAAAAAATATTAATTAATCTCTTAAAAATTAGAAAAATCTGTATCTATAAAAAATCATATTGGACAACATGTTAAACTTATCATTGAAAGGTAGTAAGGCACTTTGCAAACAACATTGAGCCGAACTTAGTGGAGCAAATGAAAGTGTTGATTTTAAGGAGCAAAGATAACATAGTAAATATTGTTATACAAGGAAATAAGGATGAGGAGAAGGGGAAAGAGAATAAAGAGAAGCCAAAGAAGAAACATATTAAAGATACAACATAATAATTCTATACCTGAGCAGATTATATAAAGATGGGAAGGGAGATCATTTTAGTAAATTCTTAAAGTTTTTTGAACAATTACATATTAACACTCCTTTTATTGAAACTCGTTTACAGATGACAAAATATTTCAAGTTCTTAAAGGATATCCTTTCTAACAAGAATAGACTTGAGACATTGTTGAGGGTTATCTTAGGTGAGGAATGCTCATGAAAGAGAGCTTGTTGGAAGGTAACCCAATAATTTATATTCTTTTGCTTTAATTTGGTAACTTTAAGGATTATTAATAGTAATTTTTAGTATATTTTTACATGATGTTAATATTTTTTGCATATGGTTTAGTTACAAGTAGTTAAAAAGATATAGATTTATGTGTATTTGAAGGTCTTTCACTATTAGATCATGATCATTTACTTGAGATGAGACTTAATTAAGTTTTATATGTTATAAGGGTATCATGATATTTAACACAATTCTATATTTACTCTATATCAAGGATGCAATTGTCTAAAAGGAATCCCACTAGGATTGGTGGGCAATAAATACCTATCTAGAGAGGGGGCTAGCAACTAAGAAGTCTCCAATGACTAATTAATGATCAATGATTATTGATGGCATCCAACATGCCTCGCCATTTTTTATTCTTGGAGGAGTACAAATTATCCTAATTTCTTTCTCTTCCTTTATTTTCTAGTTTTTATTGTTCTTATATATTGTGTACGTTAATGTACAACTTAAATGTGGTAGAGTGATTACCTTAGTCCTTAGATTATTTATAAGCATCTAATCAAATGAATTTAGCTTAATAAGTGAAAATTATGAGAAATTAGGCAAGGAGATTAAAGTGATTAAGTTAATATAGTAAAAGTGGCATTATCTTGAGAATTGATAGCATTAGGTTAACAGACATGGTCACTAATGGGTAGTTTAGTTGAAACTTATTAAATAATCTTGACAATGATGGGCATATTAAACAATAATTCAAATGTATAATGTTGGCATATTTTGGGTTTTTTGAGCATGGGTTCATGAGTGGCTAATTATTTCATTTTGATTATAAATTGGTGAAACTTTTCATAAATAAAGTGAATATAAAAAAGTTACTCTGTTAATTTTGATATAAGTAATGGGTAGAGCTATGAGTGGCACCAGTAGCCAATTAAAATTATAACCTGATTGAGGAATCATAGGTATTCTTGATAAGGTGTCTACCCTTACATAAAAAGGTGGGGAAGACATTTTAGCCAATCCAATCATACTTGTTAAAAATTTAAATAAAATTGCATTAATTTTTCATGGCTTATTAAAAACTTCTTGGCTCAAATTTTATACTCTTTTTATGTCCACTTTATAAATAAGGTGAAGTTGTTTGAAATTGGTCTATTGTCTACAAATCTAAATGGTTTATCAATGAGATGATTGAATTGATGATGGTGATACATGACTTCTTTGATTGGATCATCGAACTTTCCTAAACTTTAACTTAACTAGGTTTATGTCTTTTAAGATTGATTGCTTGGAGGTAAGAAAATGCTTAAATGCAAAAATTTTAATAAGTGTTAATTAAACTATATTTTTAACATGATTATATGAATGTTTTGCTTATGTGTTAATGATTTTTATAGGTTTTGGTACTCAATTTAGCTTATATTTTATTTTTTAGGCCTTGTTGTAGCTCTTCACTAAAAAAAAAGTTCAAACAAATGAACGTCAAGTTGGAGTAATTTTGACTTTATTTTAGAGGAAAGGATTTGGAACACAAATACATGTCCAATCTGTGTTCATGATCAAGTACCACAAACCTAACACGATTTGTTTTGATGATGAATTTTATAAAGTTCAAGGGTCTAAATAAAATGAGTACAACTCGAATTCGTTTTGCACCTGTATTGGTAATGATTTTTACGAAATCTTTAGGATTTTTTATATAAAAAGATTAGAGGGACTATTTTGAAGAGGAAAAATACATAAACAAGTTAGAGCATTTGAAGTCAAGAGAGGAGCAACCTTTGAGAATAATAAAGGATTTTCATTAAAATTTAAGTGAACAACTTTATGATTTCAAGATCCACAAGAATGAGTAATTTTTATTGTGTATTCTTTCTTAATATTTGTTAGTTTTCTTTATCTTAGTTTTTGGTTTATGCCCTACAGCTAATTGCTTTAGTCGTAGTTTAGTGACAAATTATTTAAAGGCATTGTTTATCTTGTACATGTTTAGATGTATATGATAAAATCCATGGGATAATTGTATATTACAAATAAAATTATAATGAGATTATAACTATGAGATTCATATTGCATTTATGTATTATTCCTAAATGTTCTTAGTCATTGTTCTATTAAGATTAGACATTAATAAAATGTAATAAAAACTAGCACACATTTTGTTTTTCCTTATAAAGGAAGTAGTCGATCTCATAGGCTAAATTATAGAGATACTTAAACAAGCATGTGGGTACTTGTTAGAGAACAAGTTCACTGAACAAACCCGACATGAGAAATCCATTTGGAGCATTACTTGTATGTCTATATTCTCATTGTGATGATTGTATAAGTAATCTTTTAACTTGAGATCACCAACGTTATATAGGGATTTCTATGTTTTGATATTACTTATGATCTATTTAATCATGGGTCGTTCAATTGGTAGTCACTGGATATAGCATGAACTATGTGGAGGTAGTTAAGTGATCAAGATAGGATTCATCACCTAAAGTAATTAGGGATAATGTTCTATTATTCTTAATTAGTATTGATTCGGGAAATCCTTAGCCAAGATGGAATGACATTTTATAAATAATTTACAAATGTCATTATTTGAATCAATAACTAATGGTAGAGAACAAATATGATTGGGATTAAAATATAGTAAACATTAATTATGTGCTCTATATCTAATTGGAATATTGTATGATGAAATGATTGAATTATATGAAAAAATCATGCACGGAAAGATTAATCAAAACTACTTTGACATTCCTAAATATTTGGGTGATCTTGATGTGTTGCTATACATCAATCTTGATCTATGATTATAAATTGTTTAATAAGATAATTAAAGATAAATTAAAAAGAAGTTTTAATTTATCTAATTCTAATTATGAATTAGAATTATAATTTATCATCATTGTCAACATATTTGAGAACCTAATGAGTCTCACATATAGAATAGGTTAAAGAGAGCAAAGTTATTTTAATTAAGTTGGACTTGATTATAAAATTTGAAAAACTTTATGATTAAATATGAGATATTTAATAAATAAGGATCAATATCAGATATTGAATCTTAATTGGGCATAATTGGTATTTAATTATACTTATTTGTAATTCTAATTAAAGTTTAATTGAAATTATAATTTAATTTCAATTAAATTACTAAAACGTCTAAAGCTTATTATAAATAGGCTTAAGCTTTATGGAGCTAACACTTCTTACTTAACTCTCTCTGTAAGAATTATATAGTTCTTTTAACTCATTATGTGGATACCATTAGAGGTCGGATATTTGTGCAATTAGGTGGTTGAAATGGATCGGTTTCAGAAACGGCTCGAGGGACACGACAAGATAATTATCAAGTTTCGTAATAACGTATGAATTAAGTTTTCACTTTATTATGATTTATGTTAATCATTTTATAGAAGTAAATAGATCTTGATTTTTGAACCATCAAAAGTTAAAAAAATGTTTCATAAATATTTTGTTACGGTCGGGATCAAATTCCGACCCAGTTTCACAACAGTGGTATCAGAGCCTGATTTTATTTCTATAATTTGATTAAAACATATGTGATTATTTTTTATTGAACATTTGGAATTGTAAAAATCAGATCTGATCTGATTCTTCTTAAATCCTAGAATTGTTCTGAAATTCTGGAAATTTATTCATCTCTTTTATTCTAGTTACTGCGTTTTTGGAAAATTGTTTTAAGCCTTGTTTTCACATCTGTTGTTTGCTTTTGGTTCTGAAAATTGAATCTGTGTACTCTTTGAACCCTTAGAACTAGTTTATGAAACTTTGTTTAATGAAATCTGAAAATGTTCATATTTAAATACCTGAAACCAGAATTCAAAATCTAGAAAACAACTACTAGAAATTGAATAAGGTGTCTATGCGTCTTGGACAATGCATTGCCCTTTATCTGTGTGATTGTGTTTTATGTTTGGTTTTGCTCTGGTCTTAGAGAAGGCTCGATGGTTATGTTTTGTGGCTAGAGAAATCTAGAAAACCTAGATCTGGAAAATAAGAAGGCAAAACTAAAAATCAATGATTTGTTGGTTGTTGCGATTTTGGTGTTTCTTGTGTTTATGTGGTTGATGCTGAAAAATTGAATGTGCATCTACTTCCTGTTCTATTTTTTTGTTGATCATGTGTTGTTATTGCTGGAGTAGCGCCATGGGATGGCGTGAATGGAGGAGCAGCTGCAACGAAATGGGAGTTTTCTAGCCAGCAGTTGTAAAGTTCTGGAAGTAACCATAGTGGCACAAGAACACGTCAATAGTGGTTGGGCGACAATCGCCTCTTTCGCCCCCTAACTGGGCAACATTCACCACACAAGCGTCGAAAAATCACAATGCTTAGGAGCGACAGCACGAGCGGGAAGAACCATCTCCTCACTGGAACTGTCAACTACTTTATGCAGTCAACGACGGAAGGAGCTTGCGGTGCAACTGTTGCACTACCGGTGATTGGTTAAAGTAGCAGGCGATGCAGGGACACGACATCACTAGTGACAGAGAAGCAGTGAAGATGAGTAGATGGGAGGCAACAATTGGAGAATGTTCACACATTCTCAGAGCATGTTTGAGAAGACGTGATTGGCGTGTGCAACGCACACGACCTACAATCAGCCTCTTGCATGTGCATTGCACAGGCCAGAAGCCTCTCTGCTTTTTTTTATTCAATTAGTTTAATTGAGGTTAAATAGATTTAAATTCCTAATAATTTAAAAAAAAGTCTTTCTAATTGTTTGAAATTTGTTGTCAAAGGGTTAATTCTATTAGGAATGCTTTCGAAGTTAATTTAAATTTTTAAGATGTTGAATTATTAAATTAAATTAATCATCAAATAAATTTCAAAATTAAGATTATTATTTTTCTTAATTTGATTAAGATTAATAATTAGATTGATTCTTAATTAATTTTAGAAAAGTAATTTCTAAAATTAGAATTAATTAGTTTCAATTATATTGGAATTAATTCATTAGAAAAGTGTTTTCTAAAATTAGAATTGATTATTTTCAATTAGATTGAAATTAATTAATTAGATTCCTTAAAATTAAGAAAAATGTTTTCTTAAATAATTAAGAATTTTTTAAAATAGTTTTCTAATTTATTAAAGAAAGGTTTTCAAATTTATTAACAAATTAATCTCTAAATAAATAATGTAAAGGACTTTCTTAATTAAATTTAAAAGTGTTTTATTTAATTTTGAAAGTAGTTTCCTTTTAATTTTAGAAAATAGTTTTTTAATTAAGGAAAAATAATTTCTAATTAGATTAGAAATAGTTTTCTAATTGGATTAGAATGTGTTACTTATATCATTTTGAAAAAGAAGTTTTTCTAAATTATAATAAGTAAGAAGAATAATTTATTGAAAATTATTTTCAATTAAATTTTGGTAAAGAAGTCAAGATAAATTGGAAATAGTTTTTAATTGGATTTGAAAATTGTTTTCAAATCAAATTATATTTCTATTTGAAATAGAACTTTAATATATTTAGGAATCAATAGATTTAATCTAATTTAATTTTCAAGGAGTTGGAAATATTATTTTAGATTATGAAGATCAATAACTAAAATCGAATGAAGCTTGAGATATTATACATATAATTTGATTATGAGTGCATAAGTTGCATATTTTATTTATATGTTTGATATGTGTATATATGTACAGTTCTCTTTATTGTAAAAATACTTCAATTGGGATACGCAAGAAATAGGGCAATTTCACATCTTTTTGTTCAATTTCTCGTAGAGCCAAATTCTCATCAGTACGAGTCAAGGGAATGGATCCTTGCCCTCTATTCTGATAGACTGAATATCTTTCATAAGAAATAGGAGTAAGATGCGCTGATTTTTTCTAAGAAATTCCCATCGAAAAATAAACACTATTCCTTCTTTTCTATCGAATCGATATACACTTATGCATGCATAATTAAATTATATCCATAAAGCGTCAAACTTAGTTTAGTTATGGTTATTGATATTCATAATTCAAATAATATTTTCAACTCCTTGGAAAACTTAAATTAGATTAAACTCATTGATTCATAAATATATTAAATTCCCATTCAAAATATAAATTCAATTTAATTTGAAAACAATTTTCAAATCCAATTGGAAACTATTTCCTATATATATATATGATGCATGTTAAAATTGTATGTTTTATATATGTGATATTTTACATGCAATTTTGTGTTTGATGAGACGAATGAAGCTAAAATCCTTCGTTAAAATATTAAGTACACATTGAGAATGTGATTGTTGCCTTCCATTGTTATAAGAATAAACTAGAGTTTTCTTTATTGTAGGCTTGTTGAGCAAATTCAAGGCCGCTTTAACTCGAATATGTTTAATCTTATGACAGTGATTTGGATGAGCAAATTCATGATCACATAAATTTAGAGGCAGGGTTAGAAATGACATATAAGATATGTTTTGAGAGTTATCACCAAATGGATCTAGGAGTCACATGAGATGTGATTGATAAAGTTGTTATCTACCTAATTTAAGTTTAGTTGGTTTATTGAACAAACTCAAGATCAACTATATTTGAATGGGATCCTAGATCATTAGAAAGATTAGAGTAATCTTTTCGAATAAGAGTGAGGGCTATTATTTTGATTAAAATAGTGGGAGTAACCAAATACGATTAAAGTCCTAATCTTATTTGGTAGTCATGGCATATAATTAATTACTTGTTTTTCTTACATTTATATTGTGTTTTGAGTAGAATTTACCTTGTTTAGTATAGTTGACACTAAGTTAGTGAATCCAATTTCTTGGATATAAGATATGTTTAAGAAGAGTTCTTATCAGTTGGATAGAAAATTGTATGTCCATTATGTTATTATGCTACAATCCTTGTTGAGGATTTGGTGTCAAAGTTTTCGAGATATGTCAACATCATATAGATGACAAAATGTTGACATTTTGAGTTGACTAATGTCTTATAAACTTTGATGACAACATGTAAGATGTATGTCAACACCATGGTAGCAAAATGAAAAGGTTTGCAGGGAATAGAGATGAAAAGAATAATACCTTGTTAGAATTGTTCCACTTAATTTAGATTCCTAAAAGCATAATTGTGGACTACAATTAAAGGCTTTGCTCTAGTATGATAATAGTTTTCATAAGATATAAATGATTGCATGACTTTTCTTGCCTATATGTGATATGATAGAGATCATATGCATTTTTAATTCATGTTTATAAGTATTTGATATTGAATTTGGATTCAGCATGATTGTAATGTTCAATGCATAGTTAGAAATAAATTGTTAAGTAAAAGTAATTGATCCAATTTTATACAAAGAGTTTGATGTGTTGGATCAAAGGAAACTTATGCTTCACATAAGTGGTTAGAATTAAAAGTTCGATAACCGAGATTGTCCTTTTGTGCCATATTGGTTAAATCAACATAACAAGAATCATAAAGTTACATATTAGGATATATGTATCCTTTTGATTATGAATCTTATGGAACTTGTATAGTTGAAGAATAACCAAATTAACCTTTGGTGAAAGGATGATGATGGTAAATTGTTAAATATTTTATATATGATGTATTGGGTGGAATAACAATTCATAAAAGGATGATAGTTATATTTCATTAGATTACTAATGACTTTATGAGATATAGTCATATGTATTAAATGAAATAACAATTTAAAATTTTGAGAAGTTCAAATTGATTAATTCTAAAAAGAAATTAAGCATTGAGAATGCCAAAGCACTTTGATGATATCGTTGTGGTGAGTTTTATTTTTTGGTTATCTATAGGAAATGAGATTCTTTGGTGAATACCTTCACAAATAAATTTATAACATTATGGATTTATTATATAAAGGAGAAAACATACAATATGAGATATTGTATGATGCAATATTATTTCTTTTATATCTGTACCAAATATAATGACTTACCTTCTATAGTTCCAATTGAATCAAATTAACAAGATTTCATATTAGATATGAAATGCTAAGTCTTCAAAAGAGTCAAAGTTAATGATTTAATGATGTAATGGTTAGTTGAAGCATATATCATCCATTAAATTTAGAACTAATTGGATAATAAAAGGTTATGAGATATCCAAAGAGTTGGATATAATCTTACAAACTAATTGAACGAATTGTTTGATTCAATATATAATTATCAGAGAATGGTTCTCAAGATAAGTAGTGAGAGTAAGATGAAATTTGAAAATTTTAAATCTCATGACCATACATCAAGTTAGAACTATTGCTTTTATTGATAAACTTGATGTATAGTTGAAAGGATATGAGACATTGAAAGATTCACTTTCATGATGAATTCAAAGAGTTTGTTTTAAGATGATTGTGAATTTATCATGCAAGAGGGTTAATGGGAGTATAGTTGTCCTCTTTAGTAAGAGTATGTGGAGAGATATTGCTTATAAAGAACAATAATTCTAAAATTGTTGAAACGTAATTATCTAAAAACAACTCTTGTTGGATATGAAAAGGTAACAACCTAATTGTGGGAATTAGATCTATAGAGATAGTTGAACATTGTTAACTTATTCTAAGTCTAAGTATATAGATAATGTACTAAATATGTTTAGTATTTGAGATATATCTAATACTTGTGAAGTATTAAAGATATCAATTATTCTGTATATGAGTTGATATTTGAGTTCAAGATGATGAGGATATAACTTTAGAAATAAATCCAAATAAAGGTTTATTTTATTTAAAACAATATTATTTTAAGATTGGAAAAGTTCCAATGTAGCAATGGTTGCTAATTAAGCCATAATACATTTTTCATTTAATGGAAATGATTAATTGGATCAATTAGTTCGTCAGTGAACTTGATATAGTTTATTGCATTGTTCAAGATAGTAATTTATTATGGAACATTAGAGTCATTAGGCATGCAAAAGGCATTAATGTCTCATCAAAGATTCAAGAATGTATTTAGGCAAATTTTTTAATTATGATGATAATTAAGATAGGGGTTATAAGTTATAGTCAGTGCTCATTATAGAGAATCTTGTAGAATTCTCTCATTAAATCACTGTCTCAGCAGTAGAATAATCTTCATATGGTGATATGGTATGAGATACTAAAAATATTAGCTTAGTGTAAGTGGGAGATTATTGGTTTATGCCCTACAATCAATCGTTTTAATTATAGCTTAGTGACAAACTATTTAAAGACATTCTTTATCTTGTACATATTTAGATATATATGATAAAATCATGTGCTAATTATACATTACAAATGAAATTATAATGAGATTTATATTACATTTATGTATTATTCTTAATTATTCTTAGTCATTGTTCTATTAAGATTGGATATTAATAGAATGTAAAAAGACTAGCACGCGTTTTGTTTTTCCTTATAAAGAAAGTAATTGATCTCATAGGTTAAAGTATAGAGATACTTAAATAAACGTGCGAGTGCTTGTTAGAGAACGAGTTTACTGAACAGACCCAATATAAGAAATACATTTGGAGAATTACTTGTATGTATATGGAATTCTCATTGTGATGATAGTATAAGTAATCCTTTGACTTGAGGTCACCAAAGTTATCTTGTATAGGGATTACTATGTTTTGATACTACTTATGATCTATTTAATCATGGGTCATTTAATTAGTAATCGTTGGATGTAGCATGAACAATATGGAGATAGTTGAATGATTAAGATAGGATTCATCATCCTAAAGTGTTGGACCCCGAATTTTTAGTGGAAATATTTCATTTGTATAGCTATGAATTATGAATTGGTATATAGATGATTATGAAATTAGAATGTGAATTAAGTATGGATGATGAGTTGAGAAAACTTAAGCATAAACCATGGTTATATATGTAGGATATTATGGAAAATCAAGAGAGGAACTTGGTGAATGACAAGATGCTATTGAATGTAAGAAATCATATGAATTGAGG
>JAOSBK010028331.1:0-11930 GCA_027568895.1 Erythroxylum shatona | reverse complement strand
GGTTTCAAAAATTAGTGATTTTCATATTGATGCTTTATTATTATGATGCCATGTGAAGTGTTAGTGATTGTTCGTAGTGCACCCTTATTGTAGGGTGTGTATCGGAATGACCTACTGGCGTCCCAGTATACGTCCTATAGTAAGGGGGTAGTACAGTCTTGGCATTCAGAAAATTTGAGAAACCAATGATGCCTTCTTAGCGAAACTAGGGTGGTCGTTAGTTTCTAAGCCTAGTGTGTTATGGGTGCAAATTCTCTTGCGAAGTATAATTTTGAGATTAACAACATTCCCACTTCTTTTGATACAACCGGCGACTCAATAATTTGGAAGAGTATAAAGGCTATGTGGCACGTTGTACTCCAGGGCATGAAATGGATGATCTGTGATGGCACTAGGACTCGATTCTGGCTAGACCCTTGGGTTGAGGGTTTGGGACCTCTTATTAGTTAGGCAACGGCCCCAATCCCCTAATCAACTATTAATCTCCACGTTCAACACTTTGTGGACACTGATGGTAATTTGAAATGGGAAGTGTTTCAATCTCTGCTCCCTTCTTCGATTTGCATATCCATTATGGGTACTTTTCCTCCTAAGCCCTACTTAAGGCCAGATAAGCTTATCTGGGGAATTTCAGACATTGGGCAATTCAATATAGCATCAACATATTCCATGATCATGGATCATGAAAACGCTTCGTCTAATGGATTTTGGAAGGCAATTTGGCAGTGGAAGGCCTGCAATACATCGCTCCTTCCTTTGGTTCCTCGCGCACAACCGATTACTTTTTAATCAACAATGCGTTCGCAAACAATTCACTACAAATATTGTGTGTTGTCACTGTCGATTCGAAGAATCCTTGTTACATGTAGTGTGCAACTACGCCAAAGCCCGCAACTTGTGGAGCGTGTTCTCTCTACAAGTAGTCTCCGCTAACTTTTTCTCTATGTCGACTCATGAGTTGCTCATTAGAAATCTCCAACACCCCTGGCTAGTACTTGATTTTGATTGGTCGATTATTTTTGATGCTGTTTGTTGGTTCCTATAGACTTGGAGAAATATGGCCCTTTTTGAAAAGCAATTTGATTGGCTGTCCTCACCAGTTTATAATGTTTTGACATACGCATATCAGATCTATAAGTTTTTAGTCTAGCAAAGTAGAGCTAATATTGGCCGTCACCCTCAATGTGAGGAACTTATGGGATAGTGCAAACCTTCTCCTAGATGGGTAAAATGAAATATGGATGGAGCGTGCAAAAGATCATCATACTCGGCCACAGTAGGTGGCCTTATTCGTGATAGTGCAGACGCTTGGCTTGGAGACTTCATCCAGAATCTTAGCTGGTGCTTCTCTATTTCTGTTGAACTTTGAGGAGTTTTTTTCGAGCTTACGCTTGCTTGGAATCTGAGTTATTGTTGGATTGAATTAGAAGTGGATTCTATAGCGATGATTAATATTCTGTCTTCCTTGGCTAATCGAACAATGTCTCTCAATCCCTTAGTCATGGGTATTAATGAATTGTTTACTCGAAACTAGATTGTTGTACACCGTTATATTTGTCGGAAGGGCAATCGATATGCCGACTAGCTCGCTAACTTTGCAAAACAGTTTGATTTAGGGATCACTACTTTTTATACTATACCTATAGGATGTCAATCTATCCTTATAGAGGATATATCAGGGGTCAGTTTCTTTAGACTAGTCATGTAATATGTGAGAGTGAGATGAGCGATTTCTCACTTGCCAGATACTTCGACCTCGAATAAAATAAGAATGCAACCATCGAATCCATAATGAATGTTAATCCTGCAATTTGGATGTTTGGCTCGATGCAATTTATTTAGTTTTAAAAAAAATATACATTTACTAAGTTTCAACTTAGAAACAAAATTTGGAAACTTTCATTTAACAAATTAATCTTTAATAAAATATATAATTTAATATTAATATTTGTTATTAATATTTTATAAGAAATTAAAGCAAAATTAGCCAACTAATTTACTAAATTTAATTATTTTAACTTCTATTTTAATATTTAATTATTAGTAGTAATGAAAATATAGCTACAATATTATTAATAATCAAATAATTTTTTTATTTTTTGTTAAAAAGTAAAATAAAAATAAAAATTAAAAACTGCAATATAAAGATAGAAATGGAACTAAACAATCTTTTTTTTATTTTTTTCTCGAGTTGAAACGACGTGAACTAGTTGAGTAATTGTTAGCTTATTTTTAAGTTGGTTAACTCCCTTCATACTTTCTTTTTTCAATCTAGAATCTACAAAAATAAGTTAATTAATTATTAGGTAATTATTAAAATGGTTCCAGTTGAATCTAGTTTGATTGCCCACTTCAATTTCCTTTTTGTTTATCTATAAATTTATATTAAAAGATATCAAAGGTATCTTATTAGTTTTTATTTTAGTGAAAAGTTAGAGCTTCTCTTTATCTACTCTATGTTTTCTATGCATTCTTTTAACTATTATTAAGATCTTTAATAACTAGTTCTCTATGTTGAATTCCTTGATTTTTTTATGTCCATTACTTTTGTTCTCTTATGCTTATCCCCTATGTTTTTTCTCCTTTTTGCCTTGTTCTATCTCTGACCATTTGTGGTAATCTACCTTTCCCACCTATTGGAAAAGGTGGCCTTATACTATATTTAACAAGACTTTTCAAGCCTCTAAAATTTACTCCCTACTTGCACTTGATTTGGGTTCATTGCTCAATAAAGGAAAGCCTCTTTCTTCTATTGTATTTTTGCCCCTTCTAAGATATGTCAACCTTCTTCTATTGTCTCTAATTCCTCAACCATATGCTTATCTAATCCCCTATTTCTCTTCCCACTTCCTCCTATCCCCTTTTATCAACCTTTTTACCAAGTAGTATACCCTTTACGATTCGCAACTAAGAGACAATCTTGAAGCCCTCATTGTTTCAAGTACATAGTCACCTTTTGACAAGATTATTTTTTTCACTTTACCTACCCACGAACTAGACTAATATTGTAGTTCCTTTACTTGAAGTCCTCAAGGCATGTGCCCAAACATAATGTACAATAATGATTTCTTTTTTAGATAAGAGGCCAATATATCCGATTTTGTACATATAAGATCAAGGAAATTGGAAAAAGAATGGATTATAAGTGGTTCCTATAAATGAGATGATATGTTTCTATTCAAATTCACTTCAGAAGCTAAAATAAAGAGGAAAATGGAAGGAGGGACTTGACAAATCAACAATAAATCAAAATTTTTGTAGAAGTAGAGGCCTAGACTAAAAATGGAAAAGTTTAGAATGCAACATATACCAAATATGAATTAATTTTGATAATTTACCATTAGAATATTAATCCTTGATAGGTTTAAGCCATTTAGTTTTATAAGAAAGTTTCCTAGATGAAGCTAGTAGCTCCTTATAATGTATATGTCAAACAAGGGTATGTGATAAAGTTAAGATGGATCATGACTTGTACAATATAATCCCAATTATGAAGCTAGAAGAGGATGATAACTAAGTTGAGTTAGTTATGCTTATATGTTATCAATGAAAGCCTTCTTACAATTAGCTTATGGGACTTAAGGAATCAAATATGATTTTCAACTTTGTCAAAGAGATGAATGGAGAGATAAATAATGCAACTAAAATTTAATTAAATAAGGTTATGATAATAAAAGACAACATAATGATACCATAAGAACCAAAATTTTGATTCCTTGAATAAGAATTTAGCTCTCACTCCCCAAAATGCTATATAAATAGTGTAATCTATTTTAAAATAGTTAGCCATTATAACCTTAAGCAAGATTCAGTATGCTAAGTTGAATAAGTTCCAAAGAAGTTAGAGCAAGGAAGAATAAAACCTTAAGATAATACAATTAATTTAATGAAATGATAAGAGTGATGCTAATCTCAAATCACTTGGAGAAGACATTACATTTGTAACTAGAAGAAGATCAGGAAAAAATCAATCTATTATTTTCAGTAAAGAATTATTCCATTATATTTAATCACTACCATCATTTTAAATAGAAAATTGTAGTTCCTTTTGATCCCAATAACGTCTGAGTTACACTTTTGAGCTTATTAGACCAAATTATACACTTCTTAATTTAGATCTTGCCTAATTTAGTTTTGTTTTGCCTTACTTTTGTTTATGTAACAAACATAGTTTTCTAAACAAGTATTCTTTGGAATGATTTAAGGAATGCTAGTAGTAATTTAAGAGCCATTTGGATGTTATTAGGGGACTTTAAAATACTATTATTATGAATTTAAAGGGGTAAATTAAGAGTTAGGGATAAAAGTATTGTGTGAGTTAGCTAAGATTATTAGGCCTAATGTATGAACATAAATTCTTAACTTAAAGCAATTTGCAATATGGGATAAGGTTATTCAGGAAGAATTTAGAAGAGCATTGATTAACCTCTCTTGATTGGTAAGCTTCTCTAACAACAAAGCCTTGTTCTCTAATAACTTGACTTTTGACCATTCACCCATGAAGATCCTCAACATCTTAGAAAAGTTAATAAAGAGAATTACTTTTAGGTTTAACATTTATCTTGAAAATTAGAAGGCTATAAGGAGGCAATGAAGAAAGGAATGGATCAAGATCTTTAAGGTTTTGAGTGCTTTCAATGTATGAGGAAGCTTAAGGCTACAAAAGAATAATTGAAACTTCTAACGTAGAATAGTATATGCAACACTATTACCATAATTTAGAAGATGAGAGCTAAATTACTTAATTGAAAAAATGGGTTATAGAATAACCTTGGAGATGAGGTGGAAAAATTCTAGAAAAGCAAGCTCTCTACAGTTCTATTTAAGTTTCGGAAGCACATGATTCATTATCTAAATAAAGACTACATATTCAGTGGCTCAAATAAAAGGATAAGAACTCAAAGTTTTTTCATAGTTTAATCATATTTAGAAGAAATAACAACATCTTCACTGAAAATAGCAAATGGAGGAATGATTTAGAGGCAATACGAAATCTTAAATGAAGTTCAAATGTATTTGCAAGGAAATTTAGAATCTCATACTAATAATAGTTTTTCTATATAGGTATTGAATTATTTCATTCCTTAATTGGTTATAAGAGAGCAAGTTGAAATCCTTGTTAAGCCATTCAACTTGAATGACATTAAAAATGCACTATATTCCTTAAACCAAAAAAAGCTCTTGAATAAATGGATTTGATTTTTTTTTCTTTTTAAGAAGTATTCATACTTAGTTGATGATTAAGTCTCTAGGGCCACATCAAGGTTCTTTTCAAATGGAAACATGTTGAAAGAATTTAATGGAATATTTATCAGCTTGATACCAAAGATTTCTAACCCTACTTTATTAAATGATTATAGGTCAATATCACGTTGTAACACTATATATAAAATCATTTCTAAGCTATTAGCTTTTATGCCTAAGTTAGTATTAAGCTTTATTTTTAATCCTTTTCAAGTTGCCTTTATTTAAGGTATAAAAATTGCAGTTAACATCCTTTTGGTATAAGTGTTAATTAGGAATTATTATAAGGAATCAACCTCAAATAGTTATGCAATGAATATTGACTTTAAAGTTTTTGTCTTGTTAATTGGAGCTCATTCTTAATAAATTAAAAGCATATAAGTTTCCTAAGAAATTTATTTGATGTATTGAGCAATGTATCTCTGTAACATCTTTTAACATACTAATCAATGGGGAGCCTTCCAAGTTGATCAAAAGTTTTAGAAGTTTGAAGCAAAATGATTTTGTATCACAATACGTTTTCACTCTCTCTATTAAGGTATTAATAAGATTGATAGTTCCTAATATCAAGCAGGAAAAGGAAGTTCATATATCACAGTGAATGTGAAGATTTAAAAATATTCAACTTATCTTTCATAGATAATTTACTGCTTCTTTGTGGAGATAAATCAAACTGAAGTATGACTCTTATAAACTCTTAAAAATTGTTTAACAATCTATTTAGTTTACTAAACTTATCAATTTTGTTCTCAATAACATGAATGTTTGTTGATGTTCATATTTAATTATTCCTATAAACCTCATCAAAGCTACAGATAGAATCTTAAAGAACTTCTATGTTTCGGTAAGGATTCAAATTCTTTATAAGAAAAGTGAAGTCACTTAAGGTATACCCACCTAAAGCTAAGGAGGTCTTGGAATTATCTTAATCAAAATGAACAAACTGTCGATGGCTATGATAATTTGATGAATCTTTAAGGATGAAGAGACCTTTTGAGTTAAATGAATCATATATGTTTCTTAAAAGGAGAAAGTTTATAGAAATTAAAGACAAAATCAAGCAATTTGTGGACTATAAATCATCTTATGAAACTAAGGGATATAATGTGTATAGAGTTGAAAAGCAAGAATTGTAATAGGAATTCTACTTAGTTTTGGTATGATAATTAGTGTGAGAACATGATTACATATCTTTGTGGTCTAAGTTATATGTTACAGGTCAAGTATTTAGTTAAGGAAATTGTCAAAGGGAACTATTAATCTTGTTATTTAAGAGGCTTCATCGGAATAATGGAAAGCTTACCAAGTTACATAACAAACTCAAGTAGAGAGAGTTCTATCTAATGGATGAAAGGAATAAATCTTATCAAAGGATGATCGAATCATCAATGTAGAAAGTTTTATGGTTCAAGCTGGTGTGGTTTGAACAAAATCTTCAAAAGGCTACATTTATTTTATAGCTAGCTATTAAGGAAAGACTTAGAAACTTGAAAAGGCTAAAGGGTGACATAAGGGCTTTGAATCTTAGCTATAGGTTTTGTAACCAATAGGTAGAGAATGTAAATCAACTATTTTTCAACTACAAATTCAAAGGTATTATGTGGGGTCAAATTTAAAGCTCATGTAATATTTAAGTTATGAAATTAAGGCAATTGTACATTGAATTCTAATAATTAGTTTAGCTTATTTTGTTCTTTTAGTTAGCTAATTGCTTCTTGTATCATTACCTTTGTAACCATATAGGTTTTTTCCTTATTTCTAATAACTTCCAAAAATATTTGTTCCAACTATTGTTTTTGCATATTTAACAAAAAGGAGCAATTTGGAGAAGAACTGTTTTGATTTGGATCAACCTTCGAAGAAGTGAAGAAAGAGCCTAGGATATGGCACCTACATGCCACCATGTTTAGGTTCTGATCTAATATAGATTACATTGATCCTTCTCCACCCTACACAATTCCATGTTCAAGACCTGATTAATAAAATAGACCATACTCGTCCTTATGTTGGACCTATATTGATGATACCATTTTACACAAAAAGTAACAAAATATGGTAAAAAGTAATACAACATGTATATGGACTCATGTCAAAGATAGGTTGGGTATTAAAAGTTAAGGTTTGAATTATTCAAAGGTAGTGGGAAAATGAAAGAACTTTTGGCTATATAAGAGTTTCAAAGTAAAAAAGATTCATTTGGAAGTTAATTATAAGGGTGAAAGATTAATGAAAAGTCAATTTTAGGAAGAACAAATAATTCGCCAAGATTTACTAAACACTAATGAGTCAAGATTCATAATGATGAATCTTTTATCTTGTTTTTATTGCTTCTTTTTATTTTTATTCCATATTTATTTATGAACTAATTGGGATATGTATTTAGGTGGGATGGATCCTAGGATGTGGTATGTTATATTGATCTTTTATATTAATAAATTACCTAGTTTTCTTGAGACTTATCCATGTTCTTATAATTGATTGAATTTAAAGATCGAAAGTTGAAGGTTCAATTATTTTATTCATAAATTAAGATCAAGAAATGATTTACATAGATGGACTATAATATGCATAAAGAGGGTTAAGTGAGAGTTACTTAAGAGATAATTGCAAGATCTTCTTGAGTTAGGGTAAAACCTATTATAAGAATTCACAAATCATATTAATACATTCTTAGATTGTCTTGGTTAGAAAGAGATTTCACTTAGTGCAATCTAAGGATAAGATTTATGTTACTTAAGTGATAGTGTAACTTTGACTTAAAAAATCGTACCTGTCCACAAATATATAATTATTCATTAAATTAAAATGAAATTGAAACATAGTAAATTTGTAAGGGATAACTTACCTATGAAATTGAAACATAGTAAATTTGTAAGGGATAACTTACCTAAATCTAATCATTGATTGCTTTATGCTTAATTATTTTTTTAGGTGTTTGTACTTATTATTTATTTTCCTCTTTAATCAATCATAACTGTTAGTCTAGATAATTAAGTCTGTTAATAGTTAGTAATTAACCACTAATCTTTATAGGATTCACCTATATTCACCAATGCTAGCTACAACTACATCATATGCTTATTGTATAAAAACAAACACACCAAATTTTTGGCATCATTGCTTGGTAAATAGGTGTAGTTGATATTAACTTAATTTGTAAACTAATTAGATTAGTCTTTTTTTAATTTTTATTACCATTTATTGAACTTTATCTTTATTTTTTCTCTTTTGCATTTTGATATATACATATTTGACTATATTTTTACACCTATATTTGATGTATTTTGCTCAATATTTTATATTTTTATTGTATATTTGGTACTTAACTCACTCCAAGTGTGTTTATAGGTCATAATTTCCTTTACGGACTTAAAGGAGAAGAATTCGGATAAAAACACAGCATAAATTGGAGAACCAAAGCACAAAAGTGATGTACAGCCTGTCATCACCATATGGGAGAGAGAAGTGTTCTCACATGTTTTCAAAGGTTCAACTGATATTTAGGCACTGTCGCAACATTATTGAGAGTTATCACTACAATTATGAATGTTGAGCACCATCTCATATCTATTAGTGACCAAACATGTACAATCAGAAGGTGTACTGTATGAGAATAATTGCAATTTATAGTGGAGCAATTCTTATACTTATGGATGCAAAAATTACGATGCAACTAGATATTTATGGCACTAAACACCCCTATTTAACAAGCTAACTCTAGAACATATGATAGTTGATTTCATTCAAGAATCAATTATGAAGCATCAAGAAATAAAGGCTCGTATACAAAATTTGATGAATTGGATAAATCAATTGGCAAAGATATAATATGACATGATCCAAGGGAGTACACCTAGTCCCACTGAAATGGATGTTGAAGAATATGGATTGGCAATTGCTCCCAAAAGTCAAGATGAGCTTCCAAAAAAAGAGCTTTTGGAAGAAGAAGAAAGTATTAAAGATCAATCAATGGAACTCCTTACTGAATAAAATGTTGGTCGTCAAAAATTTGAGAGTGAAGAGAAGATAAAACTTGGCTTTATAAGTGGAGTGACATTCCAAACAGAGCTTCCAAAAGAAGAAGAAGAAATCTCCATCGATGAAGAGGAAGTAGAGAGGTGGCAAAAGGTAATCGAAGAAGATGAGATAGAAACCTCAATCCAGGAAGAAGAAGAAGAAGAGTGGATAGAGGAGGTTAAGGAAGAGCTGGTGGAGGAACCAAGTAATGAAACTACAAATGAGGCGTTGGTAGTAACCTTAAGTATGGGGGGTTCCCACTTCCTCGAAGACAAACTATTTAAGTCAATCGATGATTCAGGGAGTTTCATTGTCCCTTATTTTATTAATAGTTTGTCATTAAAAAGGGCATTACTGTAGTTAATTAGTTTCACTATCTTAATAAATTATGTCTTTTGATCATTCTGTAACATCTAGCTTGTTTACAAACTATGAAATCGCTTCATGGAGAGAAGGGTGGAAGAAAGCTACTGATTATTGATCCAGGATGAAGTTGAGCATAAATATCGAGCTAACGATGTTAAGCAAGCATTATAGGGAAGGTAACTTGTGAATTAGTTAGGTTTATTTTAATTTTTACGTTATTTCATTCTTATTTCCATATTAAACTAGGATTTATTTAAGTTTTGATATGCTTTAGGAGTAGAACATTAAACATTCTCACAAACCTTGCATGATTTCGATTTTAGGGTATACGTGTTAAAGGTTAGATTTCTGAAGTGAAAACTTTTTAAGTTTGTTCATATATTGTTGAAGTTGCACACTCTTGCAATGCTCTCAAAACATGAAAGTGTGACTTATACAATTTGATACACACCCGTGTATCAAACTGTGTAAGTTTATGAAATCTGAAATTATTTAATTGACACAGTTTGATACACATCCGTGTATCAGACCATGTAACTCTACAATACAGGTTTAAAATACCCTAATCCCCTTATTTTTTCATTTCTCTCTGCTCTCACGCAGTTTCATTATTGCCTTTAACTTTTTCTAACCCAAATCTTTACATTTTTCTGCCAAATTAGAGATAGATGACCCCCGTAAAAGACAACAAGGAGAAGGTTCCTCATCTATAGATGTTATTCTTCCATGTCAAGGCTTAGGAAAAACAATACTAGTGGTTGAAGGACAAAACGTTTGGTACTGGCCGATTTATCTACTGGGAAGAGTTGGAGTAAGTGGGCTTTTCTTAGCATGTTTGGGACCTTGTAGGCATTGATGCATGGTCCCTAATGTTTGAGACTGTGGAGCCCTCCTATAGGGAATCGATGTTAGAGGTGCTCTCTATGTTTTCTATGGAGAGAGGTTGCTATGACAATGATCGTCCTAACACGATCCAGTTCCGATTAAAGAGAGCAATGATTCAGATAAGCTATAAGTCATTCTCCATGACGATGAATCTTTAAGACCAAGAGTTCATGGGGACATCAGAGTACCTTATGCTGCAGATAGACTTTCTGCATGGATTGTCCCCACGAAACCTCTGGCGTACAATCAACATAAAAAAGGACTACTACCCAAGTAAGTCTAAGGCCTTGACCTTACGTCATTTAGCAGTCAGATACATTCATGATATCCTAAATCGTACTTTTAGTGGTTGAGATGATAACTAGGGAGTAATTAGGAACATGTATGTGTTCTATTTGTGGAGTATACAAAAGAGGATGCCAATGCACTACGGCACGTGCTTGCCCAATTCATTAGGCTATAGAGCAAGGAAAAGAAGGTCGAGATTATAAATCTTATTAGTTGATATTTTGAATTGGTTGAATATATCCATGAATACTATATTTCCTCATCTTCTTCACTCTTTTCCACTTCTTTATCCTTCTGCTTCTCTTGAACTTCTTCAATTTGTCTGCACTCCTCAATAAAATTGCCTTTGCATGTTCTCTCAAGTTCGCCTCGGTAGTGCTAGGTAATGAACCCAAAGGTCTTTCCTTTATCAAACTTGCAATCTGGCTCATTTGATTCTCCAAATGTTTGATAGAAGATTCTTGGTTCTTCATCCTAACCTTGGTAGTGAAAATGTACTTTCAGAGTAGATCTTCAAGATTAGATTTTTTTGGTGGTGCAGGATTAGGAGCCTTGAAACTTGGAGGTGGAGGTGGTTGTCTCTGAACAGTGGATGACTGTGGTTGTGCCACCTGATCATTCTGTCAAGAGAAATTTGGATGATTCCTCCACCCTGGGTTATAGGTATTAGAATATGGGTCCCCTCGCTGTCTGTTATAATTGCCCATATAATGGGCCTCTTCTATTTCTTGAACAAAAGGATTCCCGACTTGACACTCAGAAGATGCATGGGAATCTCCACTATAATGCTTGCAAACAACACAACTCCTTAATGAAGAACTAACTCCTCCTCTCACACTATGCTTCAGATTATCCAATTTCTTTGTCAAAACATCCATTTAAGCAGATAAAGCGACTGTATTGTCTACTACATGAGCTCCTGTAGGTCGTTTGGGATACCTTTCTGTATGATATTGAAAACTACTAGTGGCCATCTCATCAATCAACTAGTAGGCTTGATCTGGAGTTTTCCTCATTAAACTACCTCCTGTTGCAGCATCTATGGTACTCTTCTTGGGACCCGTTTCCGGAACCCAACTCATAACGAACGAATCACAGCTTAACTAAAGTCGCTTCATTTTTTTTTTCAA
>JAOSBK010028301.1:0-11935 GCA_027568895.1 Erythroxylum shatona | reverse complement strand
TTGGGTCTTAGCACCTCCATCTTCTTTGGTTGGCATTTTAAGCCGTGATGGATTACCAGCTCCTCTATAATTGTTGACGAGTTGCAGTGATATGCTAGAGATACTATAGAGTTTAGTTCTCCATTGTGTATTGTTGTTTTCTTTCCTGTTGTATATTGAACTTGTGTTCATATTTTCTTAGTAATGGATTTCTTCTTTTCGACCCAAAAAAAAAGAATGTGGGTTGCTACTGCCAGTTAGAGGTTTAATTGATATAATTTGAAACATTAGGATTTTTTGTACATTCTCAAATATTAAAGTCTAAGTTTTATTGTACAAAAGTATATTTTTAACCTTAATATTTATACTAAAATTCATGTTAAACCCTAATATTTTATAGCATATAAAAGAACCATAACATTTCAAAATGGTATAAATTTAACCCTAAATTAACATAATCTTTTGTGAGTTATGCTTCTACCAATTAATTTCATGTTAATGTTAATGTGGCACGTGTTTATTTTTTATTGCTTATATTAAATCCATACTGCCACATAAAAGCCATGTGATGCTATGGGTCCTACTTAAGTTAAATCATAATTATCTCAATTATCCTTAATTTCATATTTATATTAATAAATTAATTAGCTCTAATTAATTCTAGGGTGATGTGTTGCAAAACTTCTATTATCTTTCATTTTTTTTGCTATTACTAAGATGATTCTTGTCTTAAACTTTAAAGGTTACTATAACTACTTATATGTGAAATGCTTTATTACCATAATATGAAAAAAGCTATTCTAGATGATCCACTTTCATTGAACAAAGCAACTACACTCGAAATAAAATTATTGCAGCAAAGAAATGTTAAATGCTCTACCTCCTAACCTACTCAATAACCTATCATCCATGTTTCTTGTGATTAATGTTGGCTGTTAATGATTTTAAGAGAAGACAATGTTTTGGGCGGTTAATAAAGATTTTGGGCAACTAAGCTTTAAACAAGAAAGTCAAGGTTTCCATAAAAGAAGAAAACTTCTGTCTGGCAATGACTAATCTAAAATTAGGATTAGGATAAATTAGAATAAATGTGAAACTAGAATTATTTAGGTCTAATTAAGATTATTTAGGATTAATATTAAATTAAGTTTAGGTCTAATTAAGGTTATTTAGGATTAATATTAAATTAAATTAAATTAGGATTAATTAAAATTTATTAGGATTAATATAAAATTAAGGATAATTGAAATTCTTACAGTTTAGATTAAGTGAGTAAGCCTCATATTACCACTTGACATCTATGTGACAATATGGTTCCTATATAAATAATAAAATATAAAAAAGATGTGCTATTTAACTGTCAAAAATATAATTTAATTAAGCGTTTTGTTAATTTGGAGTTAAATTTAAATAGGTTTAAAATGTTAATTTTATTTTTGAATGCTTTAAAATGATAGGATAACCAATGTTTTCGTATAAATATTAGGATTAAAAATATACTTTTCCCACCAATATTTTATTGTAAAAGTTATGATTTAATAGAGACTTTTTCCTATTTTAAATCAACGAGTGTATTCCATTTCTACACTATGTTGCACCCTAAATATGATTGATGGAACTGCAAAGAAAATAATATTGGAGAATCCAAAGCACAATATAACTTCAAGCAACTCCTCTATAGTTATAAGATTTGCAGACTTACAATCTTTTTAACAAGGCAACATGGCATTGTCTTGACTACACTTTATCCCCATATCCATGACTCTTTTTAGTATAGGGAATTCTCATGTTATTGATAAGGAAACATATAACAAAGGTATTCCAAGAATCACTTTGTAAATGTACATGGTTATATATATAACATAAACTCTTTGACAATGGTAAATTATAAGGATGGCTCATCTAAAATTATTGGAAGGATAATTATGCTTTATATAAAAATATGCCTTTTGCAAAGCCTAGTAGGGGATTTGAAGCAATGTGAAGATGACCAGACACCAATCTTATTGACTCAAAGGTTTAATATATAAAAATTTAATTCATAAAATAAAATTTCAATTAGAATTCCATTATCAATCAATATAAAATTCACATAATAATTACATACTAAAGCTATAATGATCATTATTAGGGTTATGTAACTATGAATTTCAAAATCATAAAAAATGTACTGTCTCTTTTGTAGCTTTGTGAGTATTTATGCCACTTCTTTTTAACGATAAGCCTCTTTCTTAAATTATGATTTTGTCATTATAAGCTCTCCTAAAATTATAAACACATCACCCCAGTCATGGATCTTCCTCGGTTAGCTCTTTCTAGTATATTTTTTAATACTTTCCAAAGGCCTAAATAACTCAATTGTTCTTATTTCTGGGTAACCTCTCTCTTATTGTCTTGTCTTTAAGGAATTACCTTCAATTTCCTTTACAAAAAATCTCCTCTACCATTTTTCTTAAGTCAAATTTTTTTAATTTTATGTCCATAATCACAATGATATCTAACTAGTACTTTGTTGAGAGGCCTTCTAAAGAATAGGTATAGTTGGGCCCATAAGTCTTGAGGAAGGCACTATGTTTGGTGGTTTGCTCAAGCTAGCTCCTCTTCTATTAACTCTAGATACTTTTATGCTTTAACTTATATTTCATCCAAAGTCACCACCTATGATTTATATAGAGAGGTTTAAATTTGTTAATGAGGTATAAAGCTTTTAGAGAATGCAATTACAATATTGGTGGTGTCCAAATTAGGGATTTGTGTTGCTTTTAGATTGAACCATTGTAAATATATATAAACTGATTCCTTTATGTTGCAAGAAATGGAATACGAGGAAAATCATAGGAAAGAAAATGACTAATGTATAATGGCATCATGAGATAAACAATCAAGAAGAATGAGAAACCAATTATTTGTTCTAAAAAATATTGTAATAGACTTATACATAACATGCATCTATTAGAGAATTTGTATTATGTTCTTCCCTTATCATGGCTATGTAACAAATGATCCATCGGTAATATAGAATTGTTTCCTTCTTTTTCATTTTATCTTCCTTACCTTATTCTCTCTTGGTTCCTTCCATACTCTTCTTCCCCCTTATTCTTGTGATTTACAATTAATTGGTCCAACAATTTAATATAAAATTTGATATTATAGCAAAAGAACCTCAATTGTGGCATTAATAGGGGAAGGCATTCAAGTGTTAGATTACAAAATTTATAAGAAAATGTGAAAAGTTTGATCAAAGCTTAGGTCAAAAGTGAGAAGTTGTTCATCAAAATTCAAAAATAGACAAATAGATATGACTAAAAAATAGATGAAATCATTTTTTTAATCAGTTTATACATATATTTGGAATAAAATCATAAACCAATGAAAGGAGGAAGGAAAAATACAAGTGTCATCGTAAAGATCGCTTTATGAAAATGAAGGGTCCTTAGTAACCACTAGATCTAATAAAATCAACCTCCTGATATTTAAAAGTGATTAATGTCAAGGGATTAGTTTTTGTTTTATTAGATCACTAATAGGTGTAGATTTTACTATGTTTTTATATGTATTTTAGTGTGTTTTCAGTTGTTTCCTAGACGATTATCAAATGTATAGGCTTAGAATTGTGTTATTGTTAGTGTTTGTATGGCTTAGAGTATGAATTCAATCTTAATTTTATGTTTCAAGAGTTTTTTTTATGTGTTTGTGTGAGTTGGAAATCAGGAAATTAAAGAATGAAGAAGATATAGGAAGCATGAAGGATATCACGATCATGATAGGCATTTTATGGGAGTTGCATGGCTCTCTATCATGATCATGACATTGAGTACGATAATGACAAAAAGTGATGATCAACGTCTCATAATTGTTATGGGAGGCTTTCCAGGTGAAACTTTTTTCGTGTTTTAAAAGTTTAGAGCTATTTTTGGAACTGAGTAAAGTGGAGAAACCATAGACATAACCCTAGAACCCTAAAGCACTATATAAGAACACAAAAAAATCGAAAACAAGTAGCAACCACTGCATCAAAGTAGTTCAAAGTGGAGAGATCAAAGAAGAGCGTTAGAAAATTCTAGCATTCAAGGTCAAGACTTCAAACATTTTTTACTCTTTTCCTTTTATTTTCTTCATAGTTCTTAATGTATAATTGGATTTATATTATATATAACATGTTTATAGATTTCTAAATCCATATTAGGAATTATTCTGGAGTTATTTTGTGAACTTTAATTATTATTCATTTCAATACACCTTTGGATTTTTGTGATAATTGTCATGCATATACTTGATAATAAATCGAGAGTGAACCAAAGTAATTAGTGTTAAGGTGTGCAACGAGAGTTGGCAACTTAATAGACCCACAATTATCATATTAATAAACAATTGAAGAGATATCTTAATTGTGAAATTAATTATCTATATGAGTACTACAAATTTAATTGAATAAGTTATGAGTAGTTTATGAATTGAGAGATTAAAAATATATAAATATTGAATTCAATTAGGGTTTAGACCTTGAAAGAGAGTAATTAAAACCTTGAGAAGATCAAATATAGATTAAATAGGAATATTATAGCTCATAAATATTAAAATTTGATCGATCTCAATTTTATTAGTAGCTCACTTGTTTATTTGTCTTATTATTTCAAGCTCATAAATATTAAACTTTGATCGATCTCAATTTTATTAGTAGCTCACTTGTTTATTTGTCTTATTATTTCATTTTATTTTTTTTAATTTCTATTATTTATTTTAATTCAAATTAAATTCTTAGTACCTTAGATAAAGTTTGATTCAAATTATTTAGTTTTCTATAGTCCTCATGGGAACGATACCCTTGTACTACAAAATACGATCTGTATACTTGTTGAATTAAAAGTCTTATTACCATATAAACCTTGCTCAATAATCACATCCCCAACAACTTCAAATTTAGAATAGCAACCATGTATTTAAAGGGGGAAAGCTTAAGGATATTACTGACTATTCTTAACAAATAGAAGTAGCTACCTTGAACCACAAATTAATGAGGAAAATTTTGAAGACTTAATTGGGGATTTAAAAGAACTGAAACAAGAACGGATGATGCGTAAGTACTGGACACAATTCGACTATCATTTCAACAAGTTGACCTTACTTAAAATAACTTGTTTAGATTTTTCCTGAAGGTTTTGAGACTAGAATTAGAGATGGTTGTTAAATGCTTGATCCATAAAATTCTTAGTAAGCCTATGCTCTCTCTAGGAAGCAAGAAGTGATGGTGGCTATGAAAGCCAATCTATATCAGTTTAGAGAAGGTATAATTCTTCTCATAACTAAGGTAATATAAGGAATGGTTTCTTTATAATGGAAACCGTACAAAGATCGAAAATCCCAAAGTGTTAACTCTAATAAAGGAATTCTTCCTAATCCCAAGAATTAAAGAAATGCTACTCAAGTAAATTATAAAAATAACCAAACATCAAGAATTGTTAGTAGCAAAGAATTTAATAAAAAGCAAACAAAGGGTTTATGTTTCCACTGTGACGACAGGTATACATCAAGGCATAGGTATCAGAAAAAAAAATTCCATCTATACATGGTGGATGGAGATAAAGGATTGACAATCAAAGAGAAAAAATTAATGACAGTAGAAATTCTGGAGCAATTGCTACTCAATGTAGCTCTTTAAGTGATGGTGAGAATAAATGAGGAGGAGTTTAAACAAATTAGAGTAAATGGAATCCACTAGAAGAGGATAACATAAGTATTAATCAATAATGGAAATACTTATAAACTTCCAGGATGTATTAATAGTCAAGAAAAATAATAATGAAATTCACAAAATAACTTTGTTCCAAAACAAGATAGGAGTTAGTCTAAAACTTAATTGTCACTAATATTATAAGAACTTCATATAAAACATGCATTATCTAAAATTACAACAAATATATAGATTATGCATTAGGGGGCTGTGGCATAGTTATTGGGGTGAAATGGCTAATCACCCTAAATGTTTTGTTATGCAACTATAGGGATCATACGGTGAAGTTTAACTAGAAGGCCGATTGGTTACATTGATAACAATCCACTATGGGTATCTTAAAGTGTTGCAATAATTTTATTATTATCTCTGTTAACAAAGACTTTTCTAAAGTAATCTCAACAGATGCATCCATTAATAACTAATTTTTTTTGTTGAGTTTATAGAATGTGTAGGGAGATGAGGTGGTGGAGGAAATTGTCTTGATTGTGGTAGTCTTGTTTGATGATGGTGTCCAAGAAAGACATGAGGATGTGGCTACTAAAGTGTGGTTCAACCCATGAAAGGAACTTGTGGTTGAACATGTGTATAAGCCCACACCAAAGCTTGTACTTGGACTAATATTTATGCTTAACCATGCTTATATGTGGATAATTGGTTGACTATAACTACTAAAATTTAGAACTGGTATGCCAATCTTTCTGAAGATGTTAATAGAGGAACGTGTGATGATTTGGTTGAATGAGCACGAATGTGCTCCTCACTAAATGTTAGGAATTGTTATCTATTATTAGTTAAATAAAATAATTGAGGACCGTAAAAGACATAACTAGACAAAGCTTTAGTTTACTACAGATAGTGTTAAATGATGAATATGGAATAGTCTGCTTTTCTTTCCCTATCTGAATATTATTCTTATGTTGATAAGGAAGATTTGCACAATGAGAAATTCTTCATGAGTGTTAGGAATATCTCCTAATTTAGACATGTCTACCCTCAAATTAGATGTAGTAGAAATAAAAATGGACAGAATAAGAATTGTGATAAACATAAGAGGACTCAAGTGAAGTATATTTTCTTTTGTGAAACTTGTTATATAGCTATCTCATTATTATGAAAAATAAGGAAACAATTACTTTAAATATCATCAAAACTAGTAGTTTAATATAAAGTTACTTCTTTAAATTGTTTGCCTTTATTTGTTGATGAATAAATACAAAAATAAAGTGTCATCATAATCTTACCATGGTTGTTTATATTGTGTTAATAAATTGGTGTATCAAACAAGCATCCTACTTTTTATAATATGCCAATCATGCAAATTATTGTAGCTTCATCAACAAGCCTATAAAGTGAAACACATATCTCACTTCTCAGTTTCACATCAAATATTAAAAGTTTTGATACATGATAGTGAGGGACAAAATGTGGAACCAATTCAGATTTAGGATAAGCAATGGTATATCTACTCTTTTATGGTAGGACCCATGGCACCAGAGAGGAATATTGCAGAATTTCTCTTCTCCAAGGGAAATTAATGGATCGGAGCTTCCAATGACAGCCAGAGTAGCTGAAGTAATCAACCAATATGAGTGGCGGTGGCATGAGACATTCATTGAGATCATAAGGAACCTTGAGACACCTTCATACCAACCCAATAGTACCCAATTTGATTGTTTGGAATGGCTAGCTAGCCCTACAAGAAAGTATACCAATGACTCATTCTATAAATTCTTTAGACCTCCTTTATAGGAAGTACCTTGGCACAAGCTAATATGGTTCAAAGGAAGTAGACCGAGGTGCATCTTTATCCTCTGGCTTGCTTTCCTTTAAAAGTTACAAACCCGTGATAAACTCTCATTCCTCCAAACTCCTAACCGTTGTTCCTTGTGTTTATTGGCAAATGAAACCATTGACCACTTATTTTGTGATTATCCATTCTCTAAATTGGTGTGGGATCGATGTATCTCACACTTTCACTTACATGTTCCTAATCAGCCAACCCTTGCTTCTATCCTCTCTTGGTTTAATATTTCCTCCCAGTCAAGACCTTCAGACACCAACAATTTCCCTATCCTTCTATCTACTATTGTTTACCATATATGGGCTGAAAGGAGTGCAAGGACATTCAAAGATGAAGCCAAGGCTGTTGGGAGTCTAAGCTTCAGAGTAATCTCCCAAGTTATGAACATTCAGAGCTCAAACACCTAGAGGTGGTAACTCAAATAGAAAGTGTCAATTTCACTAACATTTTTCTTCTACAGGTTTGATAACGCAGGAACTTCATTTGTCAAATAACATGTGAGTCACCATCATAAGAGCAGACAGGAGGAGAGTTGGAGGTTCAAATTCCTCCAGCCTTCATAGCAACAAAGTGGCAATATCCATGTCGATCTCCCAAGCTTTCAAGGTATATTTCTTCTTTCGACAAGCAGAAGGATAAGGCTTTTACCATATAGCTTCTATTTTCTTATGTATGGGTTCCTAACTAGAGTTGTTATCACATGGTGTGATCATTTTTACCTCTATTTTAAAGATGATGGTCTTTAAAATAGAAGTAAAAATGATTATAACAAGGGCATTGGAATTTTCCTACAACATACAATCAATGTGATTTATAGAAGACAAATGTAATGATCACCTTTATAGAATTTCTCTATAAGAGACACAAGTGGCCTCATAATCCCTATCTACCCACACAGAACCCTAGAGTAAGTTGATGTTTTTAAAGATTTAATTGAAAAAAATAGCAGGACACAAAAATAGCAAAAGCTTTCACGCTTAAGTGCTTCTGATTATAGGAAGAGCCAAAGTAAAATATGGCCTTGATGGGTTAATAAAGAGGTAGATTTACTTTAATATGAAGTAAATCTAACAATGTAAGTTCAAGCCTTTTGAATCAAATTTAAGAAATTTGTTCCTATCATCTCAACCACTTTTTGAGTGATATGTTATTCACGTAATGACGTTCATTGGTAGGTGTATGAAACCCTTCACCTTTAATTCATTTCAATTCATCCCTAACTTATGTTAACCAAGAATGAACTAAAACCATAATTACCTAGAGGAGAATAAACCTCATGTGAATAGGCAAAACAAACGTTGGTAATTGGTGAAGAAAACACTACAATATTAAAGAGAAGAGAGATGAAGATAGATGATGACAGATGAACATACTAGATGAAGACACTAAACGAGCACACTAAGCAAGGTCATTGTAGCTACTAAAAGAAGAGGATGAAGATGAAGAACATTTAATGGAGGACAAAAAGTACTTATTAATTAGGTTATCAACATGCAGAAAATGGTGTCATTTTAGTGGACAAAACAAGGTCGTTTCATTTTCTTTTGTTGCTTCTTCTTTTGGCCACAAATATATTTTCATAGCCAAATGTTTTTAACTAAAAAAGATATTTTTGTAGTTGATATTATAGAATCTATGTGTTTTAACTGTGAAAATTATTTCATAGCTAAAAACATTTCACTACAAAAATAAGTTTATATCTAAAAAATGTCACCAAACATTTTCAGTTGCAAAATATTTTTCATATCTTAAAACATTTAGCTACAAAAATAAGTACGTAGTTAAAAAAGTTCATCAATTCTTATCAGCTATGAATAAAAAATATAGCTTATACTAAACATCGCCAATATTTCTTTTAATAACTAGCAAACCATTTTACCACAACAATTTTATATCCTTTGGCTACAATTTTGGAAATTTATAGCCAAAGGGTGACCTTTAGCTATGTTTTTCAAATCATATCCAAAAAATGTAGCCAAATGGCTACTCTGTTGTAGTGTTTCCGTATAATATGGTACTGATCAACTTTAGGATGATGCTGAGGAATGGCTTCAAGACAACTTTGATTAGTGAAATCTTTAACTTTGTTAGGCATCTAATGGAAACTATCATCTCTAGAAGTGTTGGGGGAGTAATTAGGTAGATATGATACAACTCTTTTACCACATTTAAAATTAATAAGCCAATTATTATGTTGAATAATATCTTTCACTCGAGACTGAGTAGGAATTCTATTAATGAAAGGAGAAAATTCTTCTCTTATAATCAGATGGCTATGTAAAGACCTATTATCAAAACAAAACTAACAAAAAGACCATTTATGAGTTTTAATGAGATGACATATAATCTACCTCTTTCTAAGCATATGAATAAAGTACCAGGAGTATTCTTTCCTTTTATCTCTTATCTCTTATCTAAATGTTTAAGGTATACTTCATTGATTTACTCGGACCAAATGGATTCCTTGTTTGTGAACAATCTCCAAATTCTCATATCAACTAATAAGGTTTGGCTCTTCTGTAAAGAAGTGAGCCCCAAACCCCCTTCATTTTTTCTCCAACAAACATGACTCTATTTGGTTTTAAACCCTCTAAAATTGTTAACAATACCAGTCTATAGGAAGTTTTTAATACTTTTCATAAGCTCCTTATTGATTATTTTAGGAAAGAATAAACGGGCATTCCAATGAATGTGAAGGCTTCTCAACACAAAGGTGATGAATACAAGTCTCCCTACATAAGATAGAGAATTATTTTGCAAGGAGTTTTTTCTTTTTTATACCTTTCTAGAAGAGGGAGATAATCACAATAACTTAACTTCTTGGAAGAAATAGGAATCTCCAGATACTTAAAGGGTAGTGGGTGAACATTTAGCCCTATCAATAACTCCAATCTTGTAATGAAATTAACATAAGGTAAAATATACAACATACTCTTTTGTAAGTTGATATCAACACCTGAAAGCCTACAAAACATCTTATCAAAGTTGAAAAAAAATGAGGAATTAACCCTAGAAAGCAATATCAAGTCATCTACAAAACCAAGATGAGTACGTTTACATTTATGATCATATCTAAAACTGGAGCAATTCTGAGTCTTTTTCAAAATCAACCTTATAAGAATTTCCAAAGTAACCACAAAAAGAGAAGGGAAAATGGGATCCCTTTGCCTAATCCTATTTATCCTCTTGAAATGTGGAGTGAGATTACCATTAATCAACATGCTGAAAGTAGTGGTAAAACTATAAGCATCTATCCAAGAAATGAAATTGCTAAGGAATCCAAAGCACTAAAGGCAGCTCTTGATGATTATGAGATTATATTATCATCACTTATTCAAATACTTGTTATGGGATTATCCACCGCTATTTTTCTTTAAAATCCCTTAATTTTTTGATAAGTGTGAATTGTATTTTGTTTTAGGGCTTAGTTTGATATGCACTTAATTGTTAATTCAATAGTTTGATATGTGTTTAGGTTAGAATTGTGTTAGTTTGTTAATTATTTATGTTTTAAGTGTTTTATGGGTTAGTACAAGTCTTTGAACTTAATTATTATGTTTTTGATGTACCTTGATATGTTTGTTAGTTTTTTAGGATCAACATCGAAGAATGGAGATGTTTTGAAGATATTTGGGCCGAAACAACGGCCTATGATTATGACATAACAGGTCACGATCATGACAAAAGCACCAGAGTTGGCCCACGATCGTGGCCTATATGCGATGATCATGAAAAAAAGACTAGGACATGACAGAAGGCTCAGATGTAGCCCACGATCATGGCCTGCATTGGGCAAACACATAGATACTAAAAAACAACAAGTTTTGAGAAATTTTTTAGACCTTTTGGACCATAAAAAAACCCTAGGGCTGCTCAGAACACAAAAGATATTTAAAGAATAAGACAAAGAGGCAGGAGGAGCTTTTGCATTAACCACTTTTAGAGCAACTCTAGAGAGAATTATTAAGAGATAAAGAAAGAGAATAAGGAAGAGAGAAGATGAGAAGAAGCCGACTCGACGTACTTCCCAGATTAGGAGTTTCCAACGTTGCTGGCTCCCATAAGTCTGTTCAATTTCATATTTCCTGTTACTTTTAGTTTTATTATTGTAAAGAATTGGAATAATAGTTGATCATAGGATTTTTGGATGTTGATGATGTTCTAAACTCATCTTCAAGGTTTTATCTTTGATTTAATGAAATTTGATTCCTTATGTGTTAGTTGGATTTATTATGATTTAATTATGGATGTGCATAATTCGATAATAAACTTAGAGGGTAAATTGAGTGAAAATTTATTAAATTGGGCTAACGAGAATTAGGTGATTTAATAGAACAAGAATTAAATCAAATCGGTAAATTGTGCGAAGAGAGATCTTGCATAGGTTTCCGATAGTTCATTAGACAACTTTAGATCTAATT
>JAOSBK010028261.1:0-11938 GCA_027568895.1 Erythroxylum shatona | reverse complement strand
CACATAAAATAAAATAAAATTTATTAAATAATTAATACTAATATTTTTATATAATTAATAATAAAATAATAAACCTCATGCAACAACCATTTTAATATAAGGGGTATTAAAGTCATTTATTATACATTTCATTTCATTCCATTCCATCAATCTTCCAAACAATATTTCACTACATTATATTATGAATCATTCCATCATTCCCAAACAACTTTTTATTATATTAAATTCCATTCTATTATAAATCATTTCATTCCCTTCCATTATATTACATTTCATTCTATTAATTAACATCCAACCAAACATGACCTAAGTGTCTATACCTAAATTTTAAGGACTTACAACCTCATGATGATAAATTAATAGTCCTTCACAAACAAGGATCCTTCCCTTTTTTAGATTGCTACCCTACTCCGAACAACGACAAGATATTTTCTCATTTATTAGCAATTTTCTTTATGTATATCTGTATACTTTCTCTTTCTTTTTTTGTTATTGACTCTTCACATATATGAAGTATATAATTTTGCAAAATTATTTTTCTTTATCTTTTTCTCTCTATTTAAGTGATATTCTATTTTTCTTAGTATTATTTGACTATAATTCTTTTGTGTAATTAGAGTTTTCGTTTGCAAATATACTAACATTATGAGTTTTACAAACTAGAATGATTATAATAATCACGTAGGTTCACGTAGTGAATTTACTAGTCTATTGAGTGAGGAAGTTATGATAGCCTTACACATTTACTTTGCAAGCTTACGAGGTGTTCGGTGGACTAAATCATTATTCTATTTCTGATGTATTCTTAGTAATATGTTATTATTTTGTTTGGTTGAAAAAATATACAAAATATATGATCCAACAGTTTACTTATTCTCTGAGTTTGGAAAATAAATAAACTCATCATCTCTCTTATCTTTATCTATTTTAAGTGAGTTGAGACTAAAACTAAGGACTTATTGAATAAAAAAAAATCCTTAAGGAATCTACATAATTACTTAGTAGTAATAATAATAATAATAATAATAATAATAAAAAAGAAGAAGAAGAAGAAGGAGAAGAAAATTAATAATAATATAATAATGTAGTTAGTAGGGACTAATGGATGTTTTGATCTTTTCGTTAGTTATTTCTTTATCATTTGAATTTATGTTTTCAAACCAAATATTGGCATTACATCATCATTAGAAATTCCTAAGAATAAATAAAATTAAATAATACATATTCTATTATATTTCTCCATCTATTATATTCCTAATGAATCATCATTTCATTCTTTAACTATTCTTGGAGGTGAGCCAAACGCCTTGTTAGGAGTTTGTTCCAAAAGTGAAGTTATTTTGATTCCGCTATAGGTTTAGTTTGCGAACTCAGGAGGGAAGTTGTTTTGATAATCATGATGATTTACTTCGTGAATTTAGGAGTTTGTCTTGGGATCGAAGTTGTTTTGAAATCCCCATAGGTTTTCTTTGCAAACATACAATTGAAGTTGTTTTCACAGCCCTATAAGTTCTCTTTGCGAACTAATTTCAAATAAAATTTATTAATAGTTTGCCTAACACATCCCATTCTAAATTAGGAGGTACAACAATGAGGTGCAATTTGATTTCATACTTATGCAAGTGGATCACATTCTTTTACAGTGTCCTTAGCAATTTGATAGAAGAACCATGCATAATGGCTACAAGAATTGCTATTCTTTGTCCAAGAATGCAAACTAATCACCTTTATTTTCACCAAAATAAATTTATAAACATGTTGATTTGAGGATAAATCTTTTTTAGAAGAGGGAAAATGATGGGAATCAAGCATCCACTTAAGATATATAAGATTTAAAGTAAGGGAACCACGAATAAGGGCTTGGAAAGATTGCAAAATGGTTCAAGTCAAGCATTAAAAGTTACAAAGATCTATTGAAGAATATTAAGGACCAATGAGAGTAAAAATGGTCAAAGAAGCTCTCAGTGATCTAACGTTGGATCCTTATACATGAGGTAAAGCATTTCTACTTTAATAAGAGAGTTTAGTGAGGCCTATAATATTGATTAAAGTAAAGGAGCAAGCTTTGAGAAAAGGTTACATGATATAATTAATGTTTGCCATTAAAGTAAACTAGCTCTAGTCTTTTGTTGAGTTTGTACACTAAAGAAATAGAAGCAAACTAGCATCGAAGTAGATATATAACCAACATTAGACTCGTCTTTATTATGCACCCTTGAAGTTTTAAAATATAATCGGTGCTAATTATAAATATAGACAAGTGCCAAACTCATATGTTTTGGTGCTTTATTTAGATAAGAATTAACTTTTTTAAGTTATTTAGTTATTTCCTATTTTGGTTATACTAAGGATGATACTTTCCTTATAAGACTCCACTTCCTATGGTTTTATGCCTATAAAAGTCTTTCTTATTATTGCAATTGACAAATTACCATTATTGTTCAATTGAATATACCTAAAGAGATTTTTCTTCATTCTTGATTTTAAAAAACTTTTGTTTTAGATTTTCTAATAACTTACGATCTTATCTAGATTGGTAGTGGTGATCAAACCTAGAATCTTATCCTTTAAAAATGCACCTTTTTTTGTGAGTATAAGGATTCATACCATTCTTTTAGTTCATATCTTGAGTTTGTTATTCTTAAATCAAAATTGTCTCAATAGAATAATCCTTAGCCCTATTCATATTGGTACCAAATCTCCCTATTCTTATTGGTGATGGTCATATCAATTGTTATTGACATAAAATTTTTAATTAGTCAATATAAGCTACAAACCTAATCTAAATAGAAATATATTTATTGGATTTTAAAAATTGATTCCAAGAACGGAATCAATTGTATCTAAAAAATATACTTAGGCAAAAAACTTTAGCATAGGAAGAGTTTGTAATTTCTGTGACTTAAAGGTGTTTAAGGAGATTTTTGAGGATTCAGATAGTGATTAAAAATAGTTAAAATAGAAAGGAATTATGCAATATTGTTATGCTAAATTTAATCATTACTTAAATAGTATTTCATTACCTTAAGCTTATTCAGTAGAATTCTTTAAAGGGTTCAAACCAAGAACTTGAGTTAATTATAAAATTTCTTAATCCATTGACTTTTGAACAAGCATATTTATTAACTAAGAAGCAGTAACAAGAGGTAGCAACAAATGTAGACTCTTACTAGTTTAAAGTGGGAATAAAATCACCACGCATTTTAGAGAATTTAGGAGATGGATTATTAATCATTAGGTCATATCAAGGGCCAACAGTACTAAATAAAAAAAATATGATGGAATCTTATTAATGCATGACAACCAAGGAAATATGACTAGGATAGGTTTTGCTAAGAATATGGGGACTCTAAAAGTAGTTAGCAACAAGGAGTTTGATTAAAAGAGATTGAAAGTGATATATTTCTATTTTTCTAATAAATATACTCTAGTAAACAACTACAAGAAGAAAGAATTCCACTTATATATAGAGTTAGGAGATAAAGAATTGGTATATGAAGAGGAAGATTCATTGTTTAGCATGACAAGGGAAGAAACAATTCCTAATATATCACTACAAGCCTTGGTATGAGTGAGTGATAAAAAGGAGTTTAAGAAACAAAGGTCGTAGGGGTTCCTCAGAAGAAACCTATACATATTTTGATTGATAATGGGAGTACAAACAACTTTGTAGACATGTCAATAATTAAAAAAGAAGAAAATTTAAGGTCAGAGAAGTGAAACCTTTTAATATTATTGTTAGTGGGAGTATCAAATTGAAATGACACCACTTTAGAATTTCACTTGGAATTTATAAGGATTGGGGTTTACAATTGATGCCCAGTGCATTTCATCGATAAGATGTAATATATGGTTCTCATAGTATAATGCTTAGCTACCTTAAATAACATTATATGCAACTTCAAAAATAAAACCATAACATTTAACTAGAATGGTCAATTAGTTACATTGATAGGGAATCTTGATAGAAGCTCTAATGTGATTCCATAGAAGGAATTTGATTAACTACTGAAGATTTTAAATATAGACAACTAAATATGTTAAAACTATTATATCTGATTGAATATCAGCTCATATAAGAGTCAACCATAGCAAGAAATGAAAAGGATGAAAAATAATTTAAATCCTCTATAAAAACAATAAAAATAATGGAAAGTGATGCAAGCAAGACTAGCAAAGTTTCAAAGGGTTTATTGCCTATACCTAATGGATTAGTTACAAGATCTAAGAGTAAGAAGGTTAAAGAGGTTTTGAATGGGTTGATTTAAGACATATATGTTGATCAAACTTCAAAGGGAAGTTTGAAAACAATTTTGGAGATTTGTTGGACCTAAAGGAAGACCAACTGCTAGTTAATTTGATTTAAGCTATGGTAAGACCAACTGTTAATTAATTTGATTCAAGCTATGGTAAAGGAAGATTTGGACATTGAAGAGTTATCTTCTCTAAACATGGCCTCATATACAACTATATTATAGCCCATGTAACACTTAGGACGTAAGGAGATTGAAAATATCCTTAGCATTGTTGTGTTATAGCCTATGTAACTCTTAGGAATCAAGTAGTGAAGAATATAGCCTAAAAAATGGATATGTACTAGCCCATATAACTCTCTAGAAAATAAGTTTGAAAGCACAATTTTAGACACAGGCTGTCATAGAATATGACCACTGATGATAAATATTTTGTAAATAACACAACCTAAAACACAATTATGTCCACCTATGAAACTTTAATTTTTATCTAGTATTTAACAAATGTCTTTATTCAATTTTAGTTATTTTTTAGTATTTTTATTATTGTGAGCCATGATTACTTAGTTTCCTTGGTCTTCGATAGAAGGAATTTTAAACTTATCAAAGACATCTTTCTTAACGATGTTTAAATTACTTATTAAATGTGGTTTTTGATATGTCATAATCAACAAGTCAATCCTTTATATATCTAATTTAGTTTTCTTTGTATGGTTTAAATTTGTTCATACATTCTCTAGGTTTTTATTTCCTAGGTGGGTTTGCATCAGTTGGTATCACTCTTGGTTTTAAATTAGGTGTAGCTTATGCTTCCATTTTTATTTAATATATATATTTTTCTCTACAATTTTGTTCTCATTATGATCCTTTATTCTTCTTATCACATATTCATTCTTCTTGTTTCTAAAGGTTCCAACAAACATTAAATCTTGTCATATTGATTAGGGCTTGTTTATCTTTTCTTATTGTGTTTAGGTTTTTTCTTTGTTCAATTTCTTGTTTCATACCTTTCTTATCATATTGTTCTAAACCCTAATTAATTACATAATTATTTTATCAAGTCCATATTATTGTGATAAAAAAGAAAACAAAAAAGTTACTTAGGTACGATTAAATTAATAAATTGTTTCAAATATTCTTTATAACTTTTACTAGTCTTTCCTTCTTTTATTTGAATTCCTTACTTTTGTGTTAAACCTGTGATTTCTTTTCAATCCTCAACCACTATTTCATTAGGTTTCTTGGAATCTACAAGGTTGAATTCATTGTTTAAGTTTGTTTAGTTCTTTGAAGAACTTATGGAGGAAGCAAAGAGTGTAAAAAGTTAAGAGAACGAGAGATTACCATTGTGAAATGGTAAAAAAAGTTAAACACGAGTGGCTTTCATCATCGAGAGAAAATATATGAGAATAGTTTATGTCCAGTCAGAACATTGTATGATGAAATAATTGAATTATATGAAAAATTATGGAGAAAAAGTTAGTGAGAATACTCTATATCTACCCTAATATTTTGGTAGAATCTTGATTCATAAATATAAACTATTTGAATAGATAATTAAAGGAGTTTAACATATCTAATTCTAATTATAATTTAGGATTATAATTTATCAAATATCAATAAATTTAGGAACCTAATGAGTCACAGTAAGAATGGTTAAAGAAAGAAAAATAATTTAATTAAGTTGAACCTATTTTAAATTTGAGAAATTTTAGGGTCAAATAAAAGAAAATTTATAAATAAAGAGTAATATTAATATTGTATCTTACTAGCACATAATTAGTATTTAATTAATATTAATTGCCATTCTAATTAAGGTTTTATAGCATGATTTATTAGTGAAGGAGCTCGATGTATGTCTCTACCATTCAATTAAATCCATTTGATGTTGATTTAGATTGTACCTAGATATGTTGTCTTTAATAATGGAGTGTGTCATTCATTGCCATTTTATCAACTCCTTAAGCTTTACTTTGGGATTAAGCATTGTTCTTGGTTGAATGACTTTAAGGAATAGATATAGAGACCCCAACTCAGTTATATTATCAAACAATATCTAGGTGTTTAAACCACTCTTAATATTATCCTTAATTTTCCATTATAGCTTCTCTCTTATCTTGAAGATTTGCATTATGGTCTATAAAGTGTGTTTTTTAGTCCTAATTTACTATAAGATATGATTCTCTAAGTAGCGTATGTGAACCCATTGCACCTATAATGCCACCCTTATCTTTGAGAATCCTCCATATTCTTTTGTCAAGTAGTAGTTATTTAGTAGTCTGTATTGGCATTATTCCTAAGCCTCCCCTCTTTTAGTAACTGTATATTAGCCTATTTGACTTTAGCGTAAGCTTTCTTTTTCTCTCTTTAGGTTCTTCCAATTTCTTCCCACTCCTAAGCAGTATTACATTGGCATTTTCTTTACAGGTGGCCATGGGTTGGTCTAGAAGTTTTTTGGATTGCTAAGTCTCTATATTACTCAGGCTAGTGCAAATAAGTCTTATTTAGGTGTCTAAATGTTGCAAATGTGCATCAGTTTTCTTATGCTATTCTATACCCTAGATATGAACTAACCCAATTTGATTAGCCAGTTGTTTCACTATATCTTTAAATAAAGAACCAAAGGGTTGATTTTGAGGTGGGTTAGGCACAAAAAAGGTATCAGATTATTCTAATTAGTAGTAAAGGAAGGTGGGTTTGTCCTAGTTCCATATCTAAGGTTCGGTGGTCTCTCCAGTCCTTATTATATGTGTCTAACAAAGGGCTGTATTTCTTATGGGGTTATCTAGAATAACTACTAACAATGTTCATCTATTGAACTTGTAAAAAAGGACATGCATTAGTAGTATGAGTAAAATTAGTGTAAATTCTACGAGCACGAGCTTGGAAAATACCACTCATAACCATTTTATAATCAAGAGTAATTAAATGAGCATTTTGTTAAGAATTTTCCTTAAGATGGTCTGAATAACATGCACATTGATTTCCACAACACATAAAGAAACTATGAATAATTGATGACCGAAATATTTAATGCCACTAGAATTCATAAATCTACCTTTTGCGACAAACTTGCACTATGACCAAATTACATTAGCAGCTGGTGATGTAGCTGGTTTGTAATTTGAATTTTTTTGTAAATGTTATAATGCTTTATAGATTGGTTACTTTATCTAGTTAAACTTTCTTTTATTGAGAATCTTTTGGAAGAAATTATAAGTTTTTAGCCTTTTATGGCTTAATTGATCAATTTTCATTTTTTTTAAAAAATGCACATCGATTTCATTTACTCTCCTAGTTTGGCTAACTTCATTTTCAGTTCCAAAATATTATGAGTTTTTAGCCATTTTAGAAATGAATTGTATAGCTTGTTCAAGAGTCTTATCTACTAACACTCCACCACTGGTGACATCTATATGCTCTTATCATACGGTAAAAGGCCTTCATAAAAATACTATATCAATAATTGGTCACTAATATGATGGTTAGGGTAACTAGTGTATAATCTTTTAAATCATTCCTAATATTCATATAGTAATTTGCATTTTGTCTGATTCCACATATTTGCTTCCTAATAGATACTATCTTACTAGCGGGGAAATACTTTTCAAGAAAGGATTTATGAATTCAGCCTATGCATTAATGAATTTAGGTGGCAAATAATATAACCAATTTTTAGTAAAATCATGCAATAAATATGGAAAAGCACGTACTTGTTCTTCCTTAACTCCTCATAGTTGAACACACAACCATAAATTCTTTTAAATGTTGTGAGGTCTTCACCTACACGACTAAATTTGATAAGCCTAAATTAAATGTTAGAGGTCTTTCTAAGATTGGAAAGATAATACATAAAGGTTAGTCTTCCAAGTTTAGTTCAGATAGTTGCTTCAAAATAGTTATAGACATCTCTTGCTTTTCATCTAAATATGATTGAAAGGATGAAGCTAATGACCCTTCAAATTCAACACTTCAAGTGTGCTCTCTATCTACTTGAATCCTAGCAAACTTTTTATCTTGACCAAGTTTCACCCTAATAACTTTCCCATCTCTTAATTTCATACAACTTATTAATCATCACCAAAACTTCTTTCTTCTTTTGCACCTAAAATCGAAGACAAAAGAATGATTAGTTAAATTTTAAAAATGAACAATAAAAGCAAAACTCTCCCTAGTAATGTGCTAAAATTTGATACATGTCATTTAGCATATGCAAATTAGAACCTTACTTAATTATTGAAGTTATTAACTAGATTTAGCATAGGGTAAATAATGGTTGATCACACAAGAAGATTACAATCAATAACATAACAATGTCATAAGTTTATTTTAGATAACTAAAATTAAATCGAATATAGAATTTTTGCAACTAAAACATAAAAAATATATATGATCAAGACTATCATTGTGTTATTAAATTGGGGTAGCTTTTAAACAATCAAGAAGCATCACAAGAAAATTAATTTAGATAATAAGACATGTATTAAACATCGATACAAATGATGGGGTTATAAAGTTTTAAATTCAAGTTTACAAAACAAGATTTTGAACTTTATTTCATTGCAAATTAATTCCTTGATTAATCTTTATGCTTAAAGTGATTAGACTCTAACAATTTCGACATATCTAAGAAAAAAATTTAGCTTTATTTCACACAAATGTTGATGGGTACACTAATCAATTCAGATTTACCTGTTCTGTCTTTTTAGCTTGAAAAATGCCCTTATAGTGTCAAAATTCGAGGAAACTAGCTTATGATACCATTTGTAGACAATAAAATTTAATATTCAAGTGTTGGAAATTTATTTATGTCAACATAGAGGTTATGATCATTTTAATCTCCAAGACATATCATGTCAAAAATTCAACTGTGCAATCAAATTGTACAGGTTTGAAATTTCAACCTAGAAAACCTATTTTCATTCTTCTCCCATGAACTTTTAATCATCTCCTTTCAACCATTCAGCCTTAAACCAAGCAATTTTGCAATTTTAGATGAGCCAATAGAAATAAAATAAATTTTTTCACAATTTTGCATTTTTTGGAAACTTGTTTTTATACCTTTTATGAAATCATATTCAAAGATGCACTTCTAGCTCTTATTACTTATCAAAACTAGATTTAAATTGTCACATAGACATAAGCAGGTATAGTTCAAGTGGAAAACAAAATTAGAATTAAAGAAATGGAGGAACAAAATTTGAGTTACAAAAATCGCGACATTTTATGCATAATTCATCTTACTTGCCTAACTAACTATTTCTATCATGAAACCATGATCTAACTGTTGGAAAATCAGGTCAAGGTCCAATCCCAACTGTAGCAAAATAATAAACCTTTTTAGTACTTTGATTTCCCAAATATCAAGATCACTTTTATTCTATAGAACGATTAATAATTAAATCATAATAAAGCATTAATATTAATTTGTACCTTATTATAAAGCTTGATCATATTTATGTCGTATCCTTTGAATCATTTATGAAACTGATCCGTCTCAACCACTGTAGTTGCACAAGTGTCCAGCCTCTAACAGTATCTATAGAATAGGTTTAAAGAACTCTATAACTCTTAAAGAGAGTGTTAAGCAAGAAGTGCTAGCTCCATTAGAGCTTAAGCTTATTTAAATAGTTTTTGAACATTTTAGTAATTTAATTGAAATTAAATTCTAATTTCAATTAACTTTAATTATACTTACAAATAATTCTATTTAAGTTCCAGTTATGCCTAAATAAGATCTAATATCTTATATTGATCTTTATTTATTAAATATCTCATATTTAATCATAAAGTTTCTTTAACTTTACATCCAAGTTAAACTTGGTTAAAATATCTTTGCTCTCTTTAATTTGTTCTTTATGTGTGTAGCACCCTACTCTCGCAAGACATGTACCGGACATCCTTCGTGATGTTTGAGAACTTGCCCCGTGATGGTGGCATACTAGCACACTCGGTCAATAAAATCTTATTACAAAATATTTTTTTCAAAACAATGCACACGTATGCGAAAATCAATTATCGAATTAGGCCCACTTTATTCATAAACTTTTTCAATCACAGCAACACAATCATCAAATAGCCATTTGGGCCCATTACAAATACAAAATACCTATAGTCATAATTTTATTACATTGCAAAATCATTTACAAACCTTTCCAATTTGGAAAGTTATTACATTACGAAATCATTCACATACATGTTGTACAGTATGTACGAAATACACAATTTTATACAAAAATAAGAAAATACAAATGTAGATGCAAACTATTCTCAACCTCTATCTCTTTCTTGAATGCAGACGTTTTACTCCCATTTGTTCAACAGAGTAACTCTTCTAAGCTTGGAAAATATTGCAAAATTTTATGTGAGTTTTTGCAAACTCAGTGAGTGACCATCCTCGATGGCTCACTTAATCACATAACACATAGATTCACATATTCACATCATTCACATCATTCATTGATACTCATATTGAATCACATACACTTGATCAGCCATTTCACATTTTTCATTCAACATATACCACACTTCGAAATCATTCAAACCATTATAATGATTCATATCTTATGCATACACAATACTTATGAGCCTCACTTTCCGTTTTATTTCTTTATTGTGATTAAGTGCCTATAACTGTCCTGTATCTATTATGGATATCGGGTTCATTAATAACCGCCCCGTATCCGTTGGGGATATCGGACTCATTTTACATAGTGAGCCTTTAGCTCTTAATCACTTTCTAAGCTCTAGGCTCTTTTTTATATTTTGAGCTCTAAGCTCTTTTTTCGGTGGCTACTCTGGTCACAACTGCCTTTATCTTTCATGCATTCATATAATGAAATGCATCAATCACATATGATCAACTTTTCACTTTTACATATCATCGGACGTTAGTCCGACATTCAACATTAAAGTTGAAAATCAATCTTTTTTATTCATATGCATATTCACATTTTTCTTCGTAACTAGGTCCGGCATTTAACAATCAAGTCATGTATCACGTATTTTATCAAATTCACATACACGGAGTATTTCAATATCTCATTCATACCTCACAATCATCAGACCTTCTGTCTGAAAATCAACACAATCAATCACATTCATATGATCATTCAGTAGTCAATTAATACAAAAATTCAAAATAGAACAAACAATGAAATGAGACCATCTAGGTCGACTCACAATACGCTCTACATTAGCATTAGCTTCCATGATCCGGAAACGTCTGGATATGGACGTTCTATCTTGTATCATCATTATGCAAAGCACATATTGTACACACATTATTAATTGCACATCACATAAACATTCAGTTTTACAAACATGTATATGTGTAATGTATAATGCATGCTCAATGACAATCCTAGGTATATTTTCTAAATTCACATCTTATGCTCATTCTCATTTCATGATTCATATTTGTCTAATTAAACTTAGATTTACACTTCATTTGCACATAATCATTCTAAATTCTACATTCAATCTTTATACTTTGTATGAGTCTAGCTTATTCATAAGCTTACACCTCAAAAACACTTGGTTACACTATATCATAACTCAATTTCTCATCATCTCTTTTCTAACCTCATATGGTCTCATAGTATCAAATTCTCATTCATAATTAATCACTTAATACATATTACTCAACTTCTTTGAATCATAGCTACAATCATATGAACATCTTC